>LPNX010483299.1:354985-458815 GCA_001517045.1 Pseudotsuga menziesii
AGATATTTGAACCCGGGTGGGGAAGTTAACAATCACTCTTCTCAACCGCCTAATTTACACACAATCCACAAAGAATTTAATCTAAATAAAAAAGTTAACCAAAGTGGAGATCCAAGGGCCTTGTTAATATTATTATTATATTTATGAAAACATATTATTAATATTAATAATTGTAATAATTACAATTATTATTTAATACAAAAAAGAAAGAATGCCATTATTATTCAAGAATTCGAAGTCAAAGACCCTCCTATCATTGAAAAAATCGAAGACCATTTATTGTCGAAGAAGTCAAAGGAAGATCAATTATCGCCTAAAGTTGAAGACTATTCACCTTCGAACACAAAAATGGAGTCTCATGGTGACAAAAAAGGAAGATTCCAGAAGACTGACTCAAAGGTAACCATTGACATTCTAAAACTTGAAGGGATTATTCAAAGCAAGCCTATTAGCATCGCTATTTGCCCAACCAACGAGGAAAATCACATTAACGTCAGCTTGGCAAATCAATTACTCGTCCCAGAACTAAGTATAATCGAAAAGAAAGATAAATATGGTGGGAAGCAATATGCCATTAGGAACTTAGAACTAACAATTGATGAGTATAAGTTCACATCCCATTTCAATGTTACGAGTATTTATCTAAATGAAGTTGACATCATTCTCGGCTTATCTTGGATGGAAACATTGGGAGCAATCATCTTAAATATGAAGAAAAAGTTTTTAACATTTCCATATAAGAAGAAAAAAATCAAATTGCAAGATGTTTCAATGAAATCAGATTCCGAGGATGTGTCATCTGAAGATTTCAAAGACATTTCGAAGATGATTTCACAATAAGATCAAAAATCAAGACAAAAGATGCAGAAAGAATTCGACAAAGTCATCAAGGACAAAGAAGAAGAGATATCTCATTTAAGAGATCATAATCAGAAGTTGCTCTTTTAAATCAAGAAGACGAAATATAGGGCACAGGACCATCAAAAGATAGAAGAGGAAAATCGAGATCTACAGAAGAAACTATTAGAGCCTAAAGACGATGCGAAAAAGCAAGAAGAAACGATCAGGAATCTTAAGAATGCTAAAGATTTAGTCGGAAACAAGTTGGTGCACATTCAGAAGAGGGAATCAAAACTTTTGGGCTTAAAAAAACAAGTTGAGGAAAACAAAGCAAATACAAATCCAGTCATCAATACAGATAAAAAATAAGTCAATCCAGCAAATGAACAAACAATAAAAACTCCTAATCGACACCCTAACTATAAAAGTCATTTTGACCAACGACAGGGTCAAAATGTACATAAACAGAGAGGTTACGATGTCAAATGCGAAGGAACACAAAATCTACAACCTAAACAAAAAACAAGAAGTTTTATCCAGCAAGGAGACCAATAGGCAGCTCAGATGAAAGTAAATCTTGGATGGATCACTCCCAAGGAAATGCGACAATTCAGTTCAGGGATTCGGAAATTATATCACCATGTCTCATAAAGTGTCGAAGTTACAAGTTCTGAGAGACATGGAAAGACGTTATTCATAACTGATAAGTCCTTCACTAAACAAGCTTTGAGGACAAAGCTTCCCTTAATGGGAAGGCAATGTAACGAACATAAAATATATATATATTAAAAATAATATTAATAGATTATTATTAATTATTAATTTATAATTATCAAAGAGTCATGACTGTAGGTTGAAAAGTCATGAATGTGACATATATAAGTCCGACAATTGTAAATGTATCATATCTATTCTATCATCAATTTATATATTATTATGGCTTATTTAATATTCCAAGTCTTTTGGTAATATTATTTGTGTAGGCAAATAATTATTTACTTCAGGCTTCACCAAGGACGAGATCTTCGCGTTAGCTAACAGTGCCACTTTCCCTACAGCATCAAGCCCTTCACCGATGAGGTATTATGTGATATTGCTCCTCTTGATGTTTGTGATGTATTATTAGGTCAACCATACTTATGGAAGTGACATGATGTGTATGAGTCCTGGCCTCGCGCTGTTATTATTACATTGGGAAATAATTTGTACAAGATACTATAGGTACCACCGCCTATCGCTATCTCTTTGGTTACTACAAAAAATGCAGTAAGCTCATTTCCAAAACCAGGAAATTTGCTTTCTTGATGATCCACCCTCAGGGAAAGAAGAATATTGTGGCCACAACCTCCAGACAGGGCCCCTCTGCATGACAAAAACAAATGGACAATGTTGTGGAGAAGTATCGGGACATATTCACCTCACCCACCGAGGTGCCTCTCCACTATCAAGTCAAGCACCCCACCGATCTGACCCCAGGTGCACCGCTGCCCAATGGACCAATTTATCGTCGCTCTGTTCTAGGGAATGATGAAATCAAGAGGCAAATTCAGGAGCTACTGCAGAAGAGTCACATCCGGCCAAGTTCATCGCCATGTGGGAGCTCGATCATGTTGGTATAGAAAAAGGATGGTACTTGGAGACTCTGTATTGACTATCGGGCACTGAACAAGATCACTATCCAAAACAGGTACCTGATCCCATGGATTGATGACCTCCTAGACTAGCTTAAAGGGGAAAAATATTTTAGCAAGATCGAATTAAATTCTGGGTATCACTAGGTACCGATCGAGCCGACCGATGTGTCGAAGACTACCTTCAAATCCAAGGAGGGCCTTTTCGAATGGTTGGTCATGCCTTTCGGGCTGACGAATGCTCCTGCAAGCTTCATGAGACTGATGGCCGACATCTTTCAGCCATTCACCAACTCATTTGTAGTAGTGTACTTGGATGACATCCTGATCTTCAGCCAGACTTGGGAAGAGCACCTCCACCACATTCGACAGGTCCTCCAAACATTGCGGCAGCACAAGTTGTGTGCCAATTTGGATAAGTGCACTTTGGCATGACCCAGGTTCAGTATCTGGGATACATGTGGATCCAACCAAGATCCAATTCATTTGGGATTGGCCAGCCCCAACTACTCTAACAGAGCTTCGCAGCTTTTTGGGCCTTGCTAATTTCTACCGCAGGTTCGTGTTGGGATTCTCTCATATCACTTGGCCCTTGAGTCAAGTCACCAAGGGAGGAGCAAAAGAAAAATTATTTTGGTCAGAAACTTAGCAGAAGGCATTTGCAGAATTGAAACATCGCCTCTGTTGTGCCCCAGTGCTCACATTACCAGACTTGCAACAACCATTTGAGATCAAGACAGATGCCTTTGACTACGCTATTGGGGTAGTCCTTACTCAACAAGGGCATCCAGTGGCATATCATAGTGAGACACTGTTAGAAACAGTCCACAAATATCCCACTTATGACAAAGAGATGTATTCCATCATACAGGCTTGCCGGCAATGGAAGCATTACATTTTAGGGAAGGAAACGATCATCCACACAGACCACCGATCCCTGCAGTTCATGCAGACACAAGGGAAGTTATAGAACGATCACCATCAGAAGTGGTCCACATATATACAACAGTTTCATTTGAACATCAAGTACAAGAAGGGAAGCACCAATAATGTCGCAGACTGCCTCAGCCGACCACCAATCGTGGAGATAACGACTATGCTCAACTCTTGTGGGCATGAGACTTCTGATTGGCCGCTTCTCTACAAGAGTGATCCAAAATTCAGCCACACATACCAGACGCTCTTGGAGGGAAACCAAGTTCCAAAATTTCACCTCCAGGATGTACTACTGTGTCACATAGGACACCTTTGTGTTCCTTCAAGCAAGCATGCCAGGATGATTTGGGAAACGCACTACAGTTGGGTCGCTGGGCATTTCAGGGTTGAGAAAATAGTGGCAGTACTGTAGAAGTATTTCTATTGGTTGAACCTTTGATAGGACGTCAGGAAGTACATCCGATCTTGCACTGCCTGTGCCATTGCCAAACCATCCATCAAGAAGCAAGGCCTCTATACTCCATTGCCTACCCCTAGTCGACCTTGGGAATCCATCTCCATGGATTACATTTCAGGCTTTCCTTCTACCAAGCACGAAAATGACTGTGTGTTTGTGGTCATTGACAGATTCTCAAATATGGCCATAATGGCGGCCTGCAAGAAGAACATCACAACAGAAGCCACTGCTAAACTCTTCTTTGAACGAGTGTGGGTACACTTTGGTATCACACAATCTATAATCTCATACTAGGATAGAAGGTTCCTTAGTACATTCTGTTCTAGCCTATGGTCAATGCTAGACACCAAGCTCACAAAGTCCATATCTTTCCATCCCTAGACTGATGGCCAGACAGAGGTCGTCAATAGGATGATCGTACACATTTTGCGCATGTACAACTCAAAGCATCCATGCACATGGGATGAGAGCCTCCCCTATGTACAACATAGCTATAACTGGGCCCTCCACAACTCAACCAACCACAACCCCTTTCAGTTGGGCTTGGGATTCCAACCACTATGTCCCATTGACGTAGCCATGCCATTTGTAGCTACCCAGGCTGATTTAGCTCATATCCAGTCTAAAGTTTCCAAGGAAAACAACTTCATTGAGTGCATTCAACACATTCACCAACACGTTCATGAAATATTGGATAGATCCAATGCTAAGTACAAGCAGCGACATGATCAGCATCGGGTGCAACACAACTTCCAGGTGGGCGACAAAGTGTGGCTACATTTATAGAAGGAGCGCCTCGCTGAACCCCACCGCAAGATTCGCCCACTCCGATATGGGCCATACACCATCACCAAGGCTGTTGGGGACAATTCCTTTGAGCTTAGTATTCCACCATTCCTTGGTCTGCACCCTGTGTTCAATGTGGACTGCCTTTGGCCCTACTTTCCACCTCTACTGGACACATCAGACGTGGCAGAACAACTCACACCAACAGAGTTAAACCTCGACTGCATGGAACAAGCCACAACTGATCAGTTTATGGACACACAGATCAAGAACACCCGCCAACAGAATATCCAGCTATATTGAGTTGTCAAAGCAGACCAACTCCACCATGGAAAATGGCTCACTGGGGACCAAGTTCAACAGAAGTTTCCTCATCTCATGGAGGAACTCAACGCAATGGGGACCATTGCTTCCTAAGGGGGGAGGAATGATCCATGAGGATATTGGTGTACACCCGCCTATTCCTATTAGACCCCCACCACTGTTTCTTTCAGTTTCCTTAATTGTAGCACAATTTACTATTTTTGGCAGTTTCGGGTCCTAAACTTTCGGAGTCGTTTTGAGGCCCTTAACGATGTTTATTTGGCATCGAATGGTTGGGAAAATATGAGTGCATTTTGGACTCAATATTTTTTATTTATGGATTTAGTCCTTAAATATATCTTTCTAACGATGTATCATGCACGTCAAACAGAGGTAGTATGCTAAAGTTACGACCCCGGGAAATTGATGTACCAAGTTACCCAACGGGGCACACATTAAGGCGTTTCACCTCCTAGGGTTAGGTATTTGGATGTGTAGGGTTTCCATTGTTTCTCAATAATATATAGGCCTTCGAGCCTCAGTGTAACACAGAGTTTAGAGGCATGTAGCCACCACATCTCTTCTCAGAGATAATCTACCAACACTCTAGCTAGTTTATTTCCATTCTGTATGTAAACAAGTTTCAGTTATTGATTAATGAAATGAAGTGTTATTTCCATTGCATATTTGTTTCTATGGTTATTTGTGTATTCTGTTGCATTCTTGCATAAATCCATATCATCTGAAGGCAAACAAATATGGGTATCCCAACTCAGCATGAACCTCCAAACACGTGAGAACTAAGAAGAAATGCTGAATTTTTTGCTATTTTTTAAGCTGCAGGATGGACTGAATTCTTCCAACGCCTGAATGGGTTTCATCATGATATAGCTCTACAATTTGCCTTAAATCTTATAGAAACCCACTCAAAGGTTCAGGGGTTACGTATCGAAGTCTCTGAAGCAATAGTGGCTGAGGTCACTGACCTTCCTCAAGTGGGCAGAGCCTAGTTTGGACGAAGAACCCCCAATGCTGTAGCAGTACAAGATTTTCTGAGAGAAGGGCAGCAAATTCAACAGTCATGGAGAGGGATAGCGTTACAGTCACTACCTTGGCCATGGGATCAAGTAGCAATTTTCCTCAAGAAGTATATCACCTGTGAAGGTAGGTATCAGATGGTTTATTACTCTGAATTTCTTCTATTATCTCATCTCTGTCACAGGGCCTTACTAAACATTCCATTTTATCTATTCAATGATTTACACCATATGGTGGGGTTTGTTAGAACATCCAAGCATCCAAAATCCTCCCTTACCCACCATGGCCTAATCAAATTAATAATTTTACGGGCCTTAGCTCAACAAAACCAAACCTGGGAGCAATTTACAGGTCAAATTTAGGAACCCGCCCTTTTGCCCGATGTTCCAATAGAAGAGGAAGTAGAAGTACCTGTACAACTGGGGCCTGTTCAAAACCAAGAAGAGCATGCCAATCAACAGTTGGGGGGAAATGAAGAGAAACAGGAGGTTTGGAGTCCCTCCAATTTAGTTGGGGGGGGGGGGGGGGGGGGGGGAATGAGACTGGATGGGAGGATCAGTCAGAAGACCAAGCAGAACAATTGGAGGAGAATGCACAAGAAAACCCTGTAGAGACACTAAATAATATGGAAGCTCTGACAGCAGAGTCTGAAACTAGAGCAACATTAGATGCTATGACAATTGAAGCCAAAGATGTTAGAGCCATGATAACAAAAGAAAACACGGAGGTGTTGACCATTGAATCTTCTCCTGAATGGGGAGGAACTCTGATCAAGGAAGAACAAGAAAATGTTGAAACAGAGGATATCCCTTCCACGTCAGCTACAAATCTAGAAATTTCGGTACCATAGGGAAAAAGGAGGAGATAAAGAGAAGAAATACAAGTATCACCACCAAAAAGATGAAAAAGAACCAGGTCAGTTACAGCAACAGAAGCAGCACGGGGAAGATGGGAAACCTTAGAAGCACAAATGATGCCCCATAGGAACCGGCTACAGAAGAACCTCAAATTGAAGGAATTCTGTATGAAAATGGGCTATTAAAGGAGGAAGTACAATCACTCTAGAAAGAACTAGAAAATTGGAAGGAAGAGTGCAGGAAACAGGGTGAAAGGAAGCTACACACATTGGTTGAAGCTGCAGACCAATTAGAAGGATCAACTCCTACTGAGGTTGGTGATGAGGAAGAAAGAGTGGTTTGTCATGTGTGTGGAGAAATATTTAACCAGTCAGGTTACAAAGTCATAGTTCGTACCTTTGTGACACAACAAGCCATACTTACAGTTATGGAAGAATAAGGACAACATGATTGGAAGGATGATGAAGCTCCCCAAGAGAAACTATAGCAAAGGGAAGTAGCAGATAAACAAGGTGTTGATACACAATAACCAACATCTTTGAATATTCCTGTTAAAGTTGCCGCCCAAATTGGGACAAATGAACCAGAGGTTGAGGTTATTCCTGATTTTGTTGAAGAAGTCTACATTGTGACCCTTGAACCTTCTCAGGACACAGAACTAATAGAGATGGAACCCCAGCAACGTAATGATGATGAAGTTGAACAAGATGCTGATACACAAGAACCAACATCCTTGAGTATTCTCAGTAAAGTTTCCACCCAAATGGGGGGAGAAGAACCAGAGATGAAAAATATTTTGGAATTTAATGAAGAAGTTTGCACTGTGACTCCTGAACTGCCTCAGGACATAGAATTGATAGAAATGGAATCCCAATAGTAGGAAAATGAGGAAGTTAACCAGGATGTTGCTACTCAAGAACCAACATCTGTGGAATTTTTTGTGGGGACTCTCAGGATGAAACAAGAATTCAATCCTGGAATGGATATCATTCTTGATTTGGATTTAGGAGAGGATGAACAAATGCAATCACAATCTTCAGGGGACACTAAAATCCTTGAGGAACAACTCCATATTGTAAAATACATGAAAGCAACTCTACAATTCCAGCAGCATGAAGAAGGAGAAGGGAAGGGCTCTGTTACACAAGAACCAACAGCCTTGCATCCTCCTATTGAAGCTGCAGCTGAAAATCAGGAAGACAAGGAGATTAAAATTCAGGAGGAGGCTGTTACACAAGAACCAACACCCTCTCAATTAGGTGTTGAAGTTGCTATAGGAGAACTCCAAAGAGAGGATGTTTTTACACAAGAACTAGCATCTACAGAAGTTTTTTTAGATACACCTATGGTTGAAGTTGCTGCAAGAGAAATTCAAAGAAGGAATGTTGTTACACAAGAACCAACACCCCCAGAAATGATTTCAAAAGTATAGGATGTTCAAATTGGAACATCAAGTGATAAGGTATGGACTCAACTTCCTCAAAATTTTATCAATTTAGATTCTGATAGTGAGGAACATCCTAAAGATGAAGAAATCTTGAACCTGACAAAAGTACTCTCAATCTTGAGAATAGAAGTGAGGAAGTGGAGGAGTTAGGTGGAGAGATATCAAGAAGGGATGGTTTCCCTCACTGAACATAGGAAGACCATCAAGGAATTGAAGGAAAAGTGGGCAGAAGAACTTATGTCTCAAAAAATCCATGGGGAAGAACTACAAAAGGAGCTAAAGGAGCTAAAAAAGTTCAAGTCCATGCAGGTGGAAAAAGGCCAGTTGTATACTCTTTCTCAGGAATTGTTGGGTACCAGAGTACCATCCTCCTCTTACCCTATGTTTTTATTTGAGAATTTCATTTGGTTTAAAATGAGGGCTGTAAAAGAAGGGAGATCATATGAAATAGCAACCTCAGCTAAATTCCGGGAAACATTTCTAGGAAGTAATTTTGAGGACCAGAATTTGTTGTGTGAGATTTATTTGCATGAGTTGGCTTGCCTTTGGACCGCCATTCAAATCCTGTCCTTTTCTCAGGTGATGTTTAGCTGAGGGCTTTTGCCTCCTTTGTGAGCAATCATGTTTAGTGGGAAAGGTCTTTCCAAACTTTCTCTCACAATGAGACCCACTCTAATCTTTGGATTCAAAGCGAACCTCAGAATCCTCGTCTCCTTGCTCGAAATCAGAGTGTACTCTCGTGTCCCATCCAAACTTAGCATATAATGGAACTTCAAGAAAGGGTTATTTCTACTTGTACCAGCCAGATTTCCATGCATCAACAAGTAGCTTTGGAAGGTAGCCAACATAGATGGCAAGTTTCCTCCTCAACCCTTAGAAATAGGGACCCCTATTATTACAAGAATTTTGAACAAGCACTTCCCAGGGTTGAGGGTTATGTTGGATGCATGAGGGAATGTGGGATTAATTGGTTGGGACTCAAATTTAAATTTCCTCCCATCTAGTGGCCAGCAAAACCGTACAGGGAAGATTTCTGATTAACAAGGGCAGAGGAGCAAAAGTGTTGGAGATATTAGGTTGTCCATAAGGGATTTGTAGAAAAATAGGGAACATCCGAATTCCCATACAAATTTTCTTCTCTGCATGAATAAAGCACAATGCCAGATTCAAATTCAGAATAATGGAGGTTGTTGCATGAGGACATGCAACAGGACAGTTGGGGGGAGATGTTGGGCCCATAAATGACCCCTTTTTGACCACCCTTATCTACCTCTTTTTGCCTCATCCTACTCTATTATGCATGCTAAACATATGTTTTTCCTTCACTTGGCCCTCAAGTCATATAGGTATGGTTAATTATTGTCTTATTTTATTAATGCTTAGGATTGTGGTAATCAGGGCTTTACATCTTAAATTATGCTAACACATGGTGGTTTTATAAATATAATTCGAGATGTAAAGAATACAAATGTAGCGGTATTAACATGCCAAAGGAGGGATGGACATCCATTGCTGAGTTGATCACCATCCATTCCATCGTTGGCCAAAGAACGCGGTCCAAGGGTATTACTCCACATGAGCTGTACATGGGTAGCTGCAACAGACTGCGACATATTTGGAGGCAATAGTGCGCCGCTGCTCAAAATTAGCTGCAATCCACAGAGTATCTTCTCAATTAATCATGATCATTATTTTTGGCTCGAATAACAACTTCCCTATATCTTCTGCTCTCATCTTGCCACGAATGTAATAGCTCATTGTAATTAGGGCATCCTAAAGATCAGAGATCTTCATGGCTTCCTGATAATAGTAGGAATATGTTATGATTGTAATTGTATAAATACTAGGAACTATTCTGAGCCAGCGGTTGAAAATTTAACCAAATTATTGTATCAGCTATGATTAAGGTTGCATGCTCATCTGCCACTTTTTAATACAAGGAGTTTGATTCTTCAGATCTCGGCATTTTAACGTGTGTTACTTCCAGCATATATGTGTGAAGGTTAGGCCCGCCTTCCTACAGGGATTGCTGAGTTAATTAGATATTGTATTTATTCTGTTGTGTGATTTTGTGATAACTTCCTTTATTTACAATAAGCTGCAACAGTTATCGATTTACCGTGTGTCATTTGAATAATCAGTAATTGCATCTCTTGTAAAACTATAGTGGTGTGGTGTGTCAGTCAATTGTATAGGTTAACTGTCTTTTATGCATCTGTGTGATATCTGTAACAACCCTATTCATCCCTAGTTCTTTCAATTGTCGTTTTCTTTAGATCTTTGCAGTTTGTTCCTTTGCATTTAAAATTGCAAAATTTCATTCCTGTACTTTGAATTTCAAGAATAGCTGAATTTAATTCATGTACTTTGGATTTCTAGAATAACTGAATCAGGATAGTTGGATGAATCTTTAGATGGTTTGGTAATTAGGTATTTTACTTTCTACAAAAGTAATCTAGATGTTATTTCCTAAATTTTTTAATTCTAGATTAAGAATCATAAGAAGGTACTTGTGATTGCATTCTCGAGAGAGTAAATTAGATTAAGTAGATTATGGGATGAGTGTGGCTGAACAGGAAAGTAGGATCATTTACTTACAAAATCAGCTACTTAGTGTTTAAAGCATATATAGTGCATATTATCCTTGAAATAAGAGACTTCCGTGGGTTGACAATTTATATTGAACACTCTGTATGTTGGCTTTAATTAACTTGCATATAGGGTGCCCAACAATATCCAGGATTAGAATTTTGTGGTGATCCTGAACTCATGCTGTTGGGCCCATAAATGATCCCCTTTTGACCATTTACTTACCCCTTTTTGCCTTATCTTACTCCATTATATGCACCAAACAGATTTTTTCCTTCACTTGATCCCTCAATCTATACAGGTATGGCTAATTATTGTTTTATCTTATTAATACTTATGATTGTTGTAATCAAGACTCTATATCTTGGATTATGCTAACATATTGTGATTTTATAAAGATAGTTGGAGATGTAAATGATACAGTTTTAGCAGGATAAACGAGACAAGAGAGAGATGGAAATTCATTGTTAATTTGATCGCCATCGATTCCATCTCTATACAAGGGACGCAGTCAAAGGTTACTATTTCACGCAAGTTGTACAAGGGTGGCTGCAACAAAATTGGTTGCAACAGACTTGGATGCAACAATGCACCGCTGCTCGAGCATAGCTACAATAGACGGAGCATCTTCTAGATTGATCCTATTATTTCATTTTTGGCTTGAGTAACATACTTCCTATATTTTTTGCTTCTATCTTTCCTACAACTGTACCAACATATCGTAAATGGGGCAGCCTGAAGATCAAAGATCTTCATGGCTTCCTGATATCAATGGGTAGAAGTTACAATTGTGAATGTATAAATATTGGGAATTATTCCGAGCCAGGGGTTGGAATTTAATTGATCTTATTGTATAAGCTATGACAAAGACTGTATCTTTATTTTATCATCTAAAACAAGGACAAAACTTCTTCCGAATTCTGTGTTTTAACTTGTGTTAATTTCCTGCGTCTCTATTCGAAGGCTAGGCCTGCCTTCCTACAAATATTGCTGAGTTAATTAGGTATTTGATTTCTCTGTTGTGTGGTGTGGATGTTACAGTAGATGTATTCTTTTATAGTAGTTGCAACCATAATGAACTTATTGTGTGCTTCCTTGAATGATTTGTATTTACATTTCTTGTAAGCTACAGTGGTGTGGTGTGACAGTCGATTGTGTAGGTTAATTTCCATTTATGCACTTGTGTGGTAGCTGTAATAGCCAAACTCATCCCTAGTTTCTTTCAATTGATGTCTTTCTTGAATTTTTCTAATTAGGTCCATTTGCAGTTATAATTGTTGAATTCAATTTCTGCATTTTTTATTTCTAGATCAAGTTGGATTAAGATAGTTATAATGGATCTTCAAATGGCTTGGTAATTTAGGATTTACTTTCTGCAAAAGTAAATCTAGATTTTTATTTTCTGAATCTCTTATTTTTATATTAAGGTTGTAAGAAGGTATTTGTGGTTTTGCATTCTTAAGAAGGTAAATTAGATTAAGTTAATCATGGGAAGAGTTGGGATGAACAGGAAGGTAGGATAGTTCATTCATAGCATCAGCTACTTAGTGTTTAAGCATAGACAGTGTAAATTGCCTTTGCAATAAAAGACTTTCCAGGGTTGACAATTTATATTGAACATTCCGTATGTTGGATTTTCTCTATTGTGTGGTGTGGATGTTACAATAGATGTATTCTTTTACATTAGTTGCAATAGTAGTGAACTTATTGTCTGCTTCCTTGAATGATCTGTATTTACATTTCCTGTAAGCTGCAGCGGTGAGGTGTGACAGTCGACTATGTAGGTTAATTTCCATTTATGCACTTATGTGGTAGCTGTAACAGCCAGGCTCATCCCCAGTTTCTTTCCATTTACTTGTCTTCCTTGGATTGTGTTAATTTAGTGAGATTGCAGTCATACTTGTTGGTTCAATTCCTATATTCTCAATTCTTAAATTAAAGATTGAAGTAACTAGTTTTGATGGATCCTTGTGTAGCCTGGTAAATTAGGATTTAAATTTCTGCAAAAGTAAGTCTAGATGGTTATTTCCTGTTCTGTCCATCCCTAGATTGAAGTTGTAGGAAGGTCATTATAATTCTGAATTCTTAGGGACATGATTTCAATTAGATTAATGACGGGAAGAGTTTGATTGAACAGATAAGTAGGGAAATGTATTCAAAGTATTAGCTACTTAGTGTTTAAGCATATACAGTGCAAATTATCTTTGAAATAAAATACTTTCCTAGGTTGATAATTTATATTGAGCCTTCTGCATGTTATATTTTAATTAACTAGCATATAGAGGTCCCCACATTTTGGCGTCGTTGCCGGGGAAGGTAATTATTAGACACCATAGTAGTTGCATCTAGTAGTTTCATCCATTCATTTTTCTTTAGTAATTTCCAAGCTCGCATGTTTTGGGTTGTATGAATACAAGGAGGGCTCAGCGTGATATTCCTGAAACCACCAAAACTCCCCAGGACACTAACTTTATAAGTGGCCAAGGTCGTGGCAGAAAACCAGCATTGGGAAGAAGGAAATTCATTGGCAATATCGTTGATAGTACCAATTATTCTACTAGAGCTCACCATCAGGAATCATCTGTTAGAAGAAGCCTGGTTACTCCTGGAGTGGCAACATCAGTTTCCACAGTGGAGAACACATGAGGAGCTGCGACACCATTTGGTGTCCCTGCGGACGAGGACAGAGTTATTACTACGGGATCAGCTGACTGAGACTTGGTATATCACATTAATGGGAAGGTGGTGACAAAAGAAGAGTGGACACAACTCCATGAAGAATTAAACAATTCGTGGAAGCACAGAGAGGAGAAAGCAGAAGAAGACATGAATAATAGACACAATCCAGAAGATCATGAAGAGGTGATGGGAGAAAATCATCATAATGAGGGTGATCCCCTGCCTGAGGGGACTGTTGCCACCCTACAGTTCTTCATTCAACAGCCAAAGGGAATAGCCCCCATGAAAAATATATCACCATCAGTTTTACCTCGTTTTCATGGAAAATCCACAGAGGATCCATATGAATTTCTTTTTGAATTTGATATCCTTTGTCGCAGTTATGATTACACTTCTAGTGAGCAGAAGTTGAAACTTTTCCCTGCTACTTTGAAGGATAATGCATTATGTTGGTTCATCAGCCCTGGTGGTGGAACTGTCACCACCTAGGACCAAATGAAACAGGTGTTCCTAGAAAAATATCAGGAGCACTACAATACCAAGGATAAAAGTGAAGAATTTTTTAAAATGGTACAAAGGGATGATGAAAGCTTGGAATATTTTGTTGAAAGGATTTTATATAATGTGCAAAGAGTTGGACAGACTAATATGGGGTTAGATGTGCTCAAGATAATCCTACTTCTTGGGATTAGGGAAGACTTCCTAGACATGTTGAACTTGTTAGGAAAGGGGGATATCTCAAAGGAATCCTTTGAAAATATTTTTGAACTATGAAAGAGGTATTCTAGAGGATCTTCCAGGAACAACAAATGGGACAAATGGGATAAACTAGAATGAGATTTCTTCAACATAACACAGAAGTCATCTAATGGAGGAGCCACCCGGGTAGAAATAGGCAAACTCCTCAAGAATTTTAAGACAGAAATTATGAGCTACATCTCCTCAAAAATAGATGTCCTGAGGGCAAAGCATAAACAAGAAGTAGAAGATCTATCACTTGGTGTATTCTTCCCTAAATGTAGGAAGAAACATCCCCTGAAAGAGTGCCCAATCGACAAAGTAGAAGTGTGTCATCTTTGTGATATAAACCATGATATAAAGGAATGCCATTCACTACCTCAAGTGAAGGTAGTTCTACAGGAATCAACTCGAGATGTGGAACCAGCCTACTTCATTGCCCAGAAAAAGCCTTGGCAGCCTCAAAATCAAGGCATGACTCCAAACTCATTTCTATTTTCAAATAGCATGAATAATTGGAATAATATGCATCATTGTATACGTAATTCCCTTCATCTTATTCCAACCATCAATGGTATCCTTCTCAACCTTCGAGGAAATTTTTTAACTCCTGGAACTCTTGGACACAGTCACCAAACCAACAAAATTCTTGGTCTTCAGGGTGGAGGAACTCCCATCTAGGAAACCAGTTTCCACATAACCAACCTCCTCAACAGTTTCCACATCAATAATTTCCTCATCAACTGTACCCTCCTCAACAATGCCCTTAGCCTTATCAGCAGTATCAGTAGTCATAGCTGCAACTCTAGAATAATGTTGCCCCTAGTATGCCTATATGACCACAATTTCCTGCTCAACCTAACCCCAACCCAAACAATAAAGTATTCCATCAATTTGAGACTGCCAACATGCCCACTTACTCAATTACTCTAGTTCCCTGTAACGACATCTACTTACGATCAGGGAGGGTAGTGTAGCCTTTGGTCATTAAGGATGCTCCATCCTCTACGTCTAAAGAAAGAATGAACCAACAGTACTTATCCAACGTAGCGATCCCCATTATTGAGGACACCAAAAATCCTACCAATATACTGGCAGAAACACAAGAAGAAACATCTATCGACACACAACCTACACAACTGGTTAGGGAACCACCATATTTTGAAAGACTAACACTACAGAAAGCAGTGGGAAAACCTCAATTTAAACTCTTAGTAGAGTTGAAAAACCTCTATGTCAAAATTCCACTCCTACAAGCCCTTCATGATGTGCCTATCTATGCTAGAACTGTTTGGGATATGTGTACAAGGAAACCAGGAAGAAAACCCAGGGACCCTCCCACTGTTCATGTTATAGGAAAATTATCTGAATTAATAATGGGGAAAACCCTCTTGGCCAAATATGACGATCTTGGGAATCCCACTGTCACTGTGCAGATTGGGAGCATGAAGATACCAAACGTAGTGGTATATTTAGGCATAGCTATTGACATCATGACCATCAAAACTGTAAGAAAACTCGGGCTCACTAATATCAGGCCAACTCCTACCATTTTAGAACTTGCAAATAGGTCCACTATCAAAACTGAGGGAATCTTGGACGACCTCGTTATCTCAATTGATTCATGGGAATATCTGGATGACTTCTTGGTTCTACAACCCATGTCATAGCTAGGATGACACCTGCTGATCCTGGTAAGGCCCTGGTTAGCTACAGCTGATGCTTGCATCAACTATCGGTCTAGGTCTATGATCATATCATATGGAACCGAGATACAGAACCTTACCCTCTATCCTCTAGCTCAGCCAAGTATAGAAGCTGAAACTCCATTATGGGTGGAGTTGGAAGAGGAGAAAGGAATTCAGCCACTCTTATCGATAGGGAAATCCTTGGCCTTCAAAGATGAAACAGAAGAGGATGCCATCAATAGTTTTATCAGTGAGCCCACTTCTGTCAACAAACAAATTTATCAAATCCTGAATAATACTCTAGAGGAAGTAGAGCAAGAAAATATTACAGAGGAAAAATTAGTGAGTAACACTTACACGGTTCCAGTGATGAATAATTAGAAAAGTGTTCCAGTCGAGATAGAGCTAGGAAAAACATTGAATATCAATCCCAATCTTGCTCCTGACGATCAGGAATGTCTAATCACTCTCTTAAAAAAACATAAGTGGGCATTTTCATGGGAGTATAAAGATATGAAGGGTATCCCTTCTAATCTATGCACTCACCATATTTACATCAAAAGCGACCCCTGTCCTGTGTGCCAGCCACAACAAAGAATGAACCCCAACCTTAGGGACATAGTGAAAGAGGAAATTCAAAAACTCTTGGAAGTAGGATTTATATACCTGATCTCAGATAGTGAGTGGGTTTCTCCACTCGTGATAGTACCCAAGAAGAACGGGAAGTGAAGAGTTTGCATAGATTATAGAGAATTAAACAAGACTACTTAGAAAGACCACTTCCCCTTACCTTTCATTGATTAGGTACTAGACACCTTGTCTAGGAATACATTCTTCTCCTTTTTGGATGGGTTGAGTGGGTACAATCAAATTCAGATTGCTCCAGAAGACCAAGAAAAAACCACTTTCACCTGTCCTTGGTGTACTTTTGTATACAGAGTACTCCCCTTCGATTTGTGTAATGCACCTGCCACTTTTCAGAGAGATATGATTGGCATATTTTCGGAAATAATTCATGATAGTATGGAGATTTTCATGGATGATTTTACCCCTTATAACAAGGAATTTGAAGAAGCATTGAAAAATTTGGAAAATGTTTTAACATGCTATGAGTAGACCCAACTACCTTTGAGCACTAAAAAGTGCCATATGATGATGAGTGAAGGAGTAGTGCTGGGGCACTTTATCTTTGCTAATGGTATCCAGGTAGATCCATCCAAAATTAGGGTTATTGAAAATATACCCACTACTAGGACTCAGAAATAGGTACATAGCTTTTTAGGGCATGCTGGGTATTATACAAGATTTATAAAAAAAATTCCAAACTAGCTTCTCCTTTATTTACCTTATTGATGAAGGATGTATAGTTTGCTTGGAATGATGCATGCCAGACAACATTCACTGAGCTCAAGAATAGGATGTCTTCAGCTCCCATATTAAGGGGGCCCAATTGGGCCCTGCCTTTTTACATTTCTTCAAATGCCTCTGACACTGCCATTGGAGCAGTATTATGACAACAAGATGGTCAAGAACCTTATGTAGTTTATTACATTAGCAAAAACTTGGCCCCTGCTGAACTTAATTATACTATTACAGAGAAGGAGTTTTTAGCCATTGTCTACCCCATTAACAAATTTAGACACTACATCACTGGATATCCCACCTTTGTACACACTGACCACTCAGCCATCAAGTATCTAATGAATAAACATGTTACAAATGATAGGGTAACTAGATGGTTGTTATTATTACAAGAATTTGATATTACTATTATAGACAAACCTAGAAAAGAAAATGTTGTCGCTGATTTATTATCTCATTTTACTAATAGTGATGATAATATGCTTGTTGAGAAATATTTTCTAGATGAACACTTATTTGTAGTTTCATCTCATTCCCCTTGGTATGCAGATGTCGCTAACTACTTGGATGCAAGGAGGCTTTTGGCACATTTGTCAAAAAAAGAGAAGAGGAAAATTATTCAACACAGTGCCAAGTATTGCTGGATAGGTGGTAATCTCTTCTACACAGGCCCCGATCTTGAGATCAGAAGATGTGTAAGAGAAGATGAAATCTTCCATATTCTAAAGGCCTACCGTGACGAGCCATGTGGGGGAAATTTTGCATATAGGAGAACAGGTCATAAGGTGAGGAGAATGGGATATTATTGGCCAACAATTTTTTAGGGATGCAAAAAAAATGTCCAGTCTTGTGACAGCTGCCAGAGGATGGGCCAACCTAACAGATTGGATCAAATGCCTCTTCAACCATAGTTGGTGGTTGAACCTTTTGACAAATGGGCCTTAGATTTTGTTGGCCCTATCAAACCTCATTCTAGAAGGAAGGCCTACATCTTAGTTTGTACCGACTACATGACAAAATGGGTAGAACCTATGGATTTGGTGAAAGTCAATGACCAGGATGTAATCAATTTCCTGTATGGAGAAATATTTACTCATTTTGGAGTACCCAAGGAAGTGGTTACAGATGGAGGACATCAGTTTGTGTCACATAAATTTGCAGCTTTGCTACAGAAGTACCATATCCAACACTAGATATCTTCACCATACCATCCCTAGGACAATTTCCAGGTGGAAAGCACTAACAAAGTTATTGAAGCTATCCTTACCAAAACAATCAAGATCCATCATAGAGATTGTGTTGATAGACTTCCAGAAGCATTGTGGGAATATCGTACTACTTGGCGCAATACTACAGGTTTCTCTCCTTATGACTTGGTGTATGGGAAAAGCACTATCTTCCCCATCAAATTCGAGATCAAGGCCTTGAAGACAACTATGGAGGTAAACTTAGATGTGACTGAAGCCCAGAGGAGTATATTGAATCCATTGAATGAACTTGATGAGAAACATTTAGCTGCTGAGGATCAGACTATATTAATTCAACAACAAAGATCCAACTGGCATGACCGATTCATCAAAAAGAGAGTCTTCTGCGAAGGAGACTGGGCATTATTATACGATTCAATATTCAAAAGGGACTTCAAAGGTAACTTATGTACAAGATGGTTGGGCCCATATCTGATAGATAGATTATTTGAAAATGGTATAGTACTCTTGGTCACCATTGATGAGAATCGCACACCATTATTTACTAATGGTCACAGGCTGCGACTGTACCACAAGCCCATTTCGAAGGACGTGTTCACTTCACAGATTCCAGCTGATCTGGAATACCAGTTAGAACAAGGGCATGAATATTTCTCTGCCCCTGTCAATCTTTAGACAATCACTGTGATTCCCACAAATTTTTGTATAAATAAATTGATGTTGTTTTTATTTTTCCTTCGCGCTTGATCCTTTTTTTTTTTTAAAGAATATGTGCAGGGATGTACCTGAGGAGAAATGGTCATGATTGGGCCTAAAAACTGTGGGAAGCCTTTTGAAACTTCCTGCTTCAAAAGGAAACTCCTTGAAGAAAAATAAACAATGAACATTCAGTCGCAGCTGCAATTCCTATAAAAAAATTGCCCTTTTTTTTCATTTCATGCAGCTGCAACATCGTAAAACCTTGCCTATTTTTTTGTTTATTTGCAATTGCAACACCGTAAAAAAATCCCTTTTTTTGTTTCATGCACTTGCAACACCGTAAAAAATTTCCCTTTTTCTGTTTCGCACATCTGCAACACCGTAAAACCTTGCCTATTTTTTTTTATTTGCAGCTGCAACACCGTAAAATAACACCCTTTTCCTATTCTGCGCAACTGTAAATCCGTAAAATATCGACCGTTTTTCCATCCCGTGTGGCTGTGACTCTGTTTAAATTTTTCCCATTTTTACCTTTTCAGGCGGCTTGAATCCGTTTAAATTTTGCCCATTTTTACCTTTTTCGGTGGCTGCGACTCCGCCAAACTGGATGATTTTTCTATGGCTCACGGCTGTGACTCCACCAAAATTGTTGATTTTTTTATGGCTCACGGCTGCGACTCCCCCAATATGGGTAGATATTTCTACAATTTTGTGGTCACAACTCCTCTAGATCTGGCCAGAATTCCTGTTGTCGGTCATTCCGACTTACTTCACAGCTTTCATTATGTTCTTCCAGGAGAAAATATCATGACAGCACATCTCCAGTAATGTTTAAATTTAAATGGTTGCATTTCACATGCTTTATTATTCTCAAAGGTCATGGTTCATAGCATATTTACGAAGGTATGTTTATGATTATCTACTTCATTAAGCGTTAACTAGATTTGACAGAATTAATCATGCCTACCTTTTCAAGCCCATCATTACTCCTGCATACTGTTAACTATCCACTCGCATGACTTAATGGCTATTCACGCTTATCCTATAATTGCCACCCTTTCCTAATTTGGGACAAATTTTACCAAGAATTCCATGCTCATGACTGTCTCAACGTTCTGAATTTACCCAACTACAATCTTAGCTGTTCATGCATACTCTGTTCTTTAACCTCCATTGTTGGGACCTACAATTTATTGGACTAATAAATAATTCAGAAGGAAAATGAACATGGGTATCCCAGCTCGATACGAACCTCCAAATACAAGATAATTGAGAAGAAATACTGATTTTTTTACTATTTTTGAAGCTGTGGGCTGGACTGAATTTTTCCAATGCCTGGATGGGTTCCATTGAGAGACAACTCTACAATTCACTTTAAATATTACAGAAACCTACTCATAGGTTAGGGGGTTACATATAGAAGTATTTGAAGTGATAGTGGCCAAAGTCATTGGCCTTCCTCAGGTAGGAAGATCCTGATTTGGTCGACGAACTCCAAATGTTGCCGCAGTACAGGAATTTCTGATAGAGATGGAAAAAAATTGTCTGTTAAGGTGAGGGATAACATTACAATCACTACCTAAACCATGGGATCAAGTAGCAGTATTCCTCAAAAAGTATATCACCTGCAAAGGTAGGTATTAGACTGTCTATTATTCTGAACCTCCTCTACTATCTCATTTACGCCATAGGGCCTTACTTAATATTCCATTTTATCTAGTTAAAGAACTACACCATATGGTGAGTTTTGTCAGAACATCCAAGCATCCAAACTCCCCCCTTACCCATCATGGCCTAATCAAATTAATAATCTTAAGGGCCTTAGCTCAAAGGAACCAAACCTGGGAACAATTCACAGGTCAAACTCAAATAAACCAAGAACCCATCCTTTTGGCTAGTGTTCCAATAGAACAAGAAGTGGAAGTACCTGTACTCTTGGGGCATGTGCAAATCCGAGAGGAGAATGTAAATGTACAATTGGGGGGAGATGAAGAGCAACATGAGGACCGAAATCCCTCCAATTTAGTTGGGGGGGGAGATGATACTAGAGCGGATGATCATTCAAATGACCAAGCAGAGGAATTGGAGGAGAATGTACGAGAAAACCCTGTGGAAATATTATAATAAATGTGGGAGATCTGGAAATAGAGACTGAAGTTGGAGCAACATTCGATGCTGGGATAGCTGAAGCTGAGGTTGTTAGAGCCACGATAACATAAGAAAATGTAGAGGTATTGACCATTGAATCTTCCCCTAAGTGGGGGGGGACTCTAATTGAAGAAGAAAAGGAGGATGCTGAGATAGGATACATCCCTTCCACATCAGCTGCAAATCTGGAGATTCCTGCACCACGAAAGAAAAGAAGAAGATCAAAAGAGGAGGTGCAGGTACCAATGCCAATAAGAAGAAAAAGAACCAGGTCGGTTACAGTAGTTGAAATAGCACAGGAAAGATGGGAAAAACTAGAAGCACAGATTGAATTCCCCATTTTGAGACCCAAAGAAAATGATGCCCCATAGGAACTGGTTGTAGAGGAACCTCAAATTGAGGGAATTTTGTACGAAAATGGTATACTGAAGGAAGAAGTGTAGACACTTCAGAGAGAACTAGAAAACTAGAAGGAGGCATGCAGGAAGCATGTAGAAAGGAAGCTGCACACACTGGTTGAAGCTGCAGACCAGTTAGAAGGACCACCTCCTGCTGAAAATGGTGAGGAGGTAGAGAAAGTGGTCTACCCTGTGTGTGAGGAGATCTTTAACTAGTCAGGATACAAATTCATAGTTCATTCCTTTGTGACACAACAACCCGTACCCGCAGTTGTGGAAGAACAAGGACAAGAAGCACCTAAGGTGTAAGTGAGGGATGCAGAAGAAATAGAAATAGAAATAATCCCAGGTACAGAAAAGGGGGAAAATGAACAATTACAATCACAATCTGTAGAAGAAACATAAGTGCTCCTGGGACAATCTGATTAGAAGAACAATGAAGCTCCCCAAGAACAACCTCAGCAAATGGAAGAAATAGATAGGCAAGGTGTTGATACACAAGAACCAACATCCTCGAACATTCTTATTGAAGTTGCCACCCAAATTAGGGAAGATGAACCAGAGACTGAAAAATATTCCTGATCTTAACGAAGAAGTCTATGTTGTGACTAATGAACCATATTGGGGCACAGAATTAATATAGATAGAACCTCAGTAGCAGGATAATGATGAAGTTGACCAGGATGTTGTCACATAAGAACCAACATCTTCAGAAATTTCTGCTGAGACTCTCATGCAACAAGAAGAAATCAATCCCAAGGTGGACATAATTCTTGATCTGGATCTAGGAGAGGATGAACAAATGCAATCACAGTCCTTGGGGGATACTGAAATTCTTGAAGAACAACTTCATATTGCAGAGGACATGTAAGTAACTCAATAACAACCCCAAAATCATGAAGAAATAGAAGGGCAGGGCTCTTATACATAATAACCAGTAGCCTTGCATCTCCCTGACAAAGATGCAGCTGAAAATCAGGTAGATATGGAGATTGAAATTTAGGAAGAGGTTGTCACACAAGAACCAACACCTTCACAATTGGCGGCTGAGGTTGTTGGAGGAGAATTTCAAGAAGAGGGTACGGTTACACAAGAACCAACATCCCTAGAATTTATTTCAGAGGAACCTATGGAAGTTGAGGTTGTTGTAGGAGAATTTCAAGGAGAGGATGTTGTTACACAAGAACCAACATCCCCAGAATTTATTGTAGGAGTACCCATGCAGGCAGTACAGAATGTTCAAGTTGAAGCATCAGATGGCAAGGTATGGACTCATCTTTCACAAAATTTTGTCAATCTAGATTTTGATAATGATGATCAAGCTAAAGATGAAGGGATCTAGAGGCTGACCAAAGATCTCTCACTCCTAAGAATAGAAGTAAGGAAGTGGAAGAGTCAGGTGGAGAGGTACAAAGAAGGAATTGTTTCCCTTGCTGAACATAGGAATATCATCAAGGAATTAAGGGAAAGATGGGAAGAAGAACTAATGTTCTAGAAATTTCACTTGGAAGAGATACAGAAAGAGATAAAGGAGCTAAAAAAGTTCAAATCCATGCAGGTGGAGAAAGAATAGTTGTACAATCTCTCCCAGGAACTGTTAGGTACCAGAGCACCATCCTCCTCTTACCCTATGTTCTTATTTGAACAGTTCATTTGGTTTAAACTGAAGGTTGTGAAGGAAGGGAGACCTTATGAGATAGAAACCTTCGCTAAATTTATGGAAACATTTCTAGAAAGTGGTTTTGTTGAGCAGAACTTGTTTTGTGAGTTTTATTTACATGAGCTGGCCTATCCTTTGGACCACCATTCGAATCTTGCCCCTTTCTTAGGTGATGTTTAGCTGAGGACTTTTTCCTCCTTTGTTAGCAATCATGTTCAATGGGAAACATCCTTCCAAACTTTTTCTCATGATGAGTCCCACTCTAACCTTTGGGTTCGAAGTGAACCTCAATCCCCTTGTTTTCTCCTTGCTCGGCAGCAGCGTAGGCTCACATGTCCCATCAAAACTCAACAGATGGTGGAACTTCAAGAAAAGGTTATCTCTACCTGTGTCAGCCAGATTTCCAAGCATCAACAATTGGCTTTGGAAGGTAGCCAGCATAGATGGAAGGCTACCTCTTCAACCTTGAAGAATAGAGACCCCTACTATTACAGGAATTTTAAACATGCACTTTCCAGGGTTGAGGGATATGTGGGTTGTATAAAGGAATGTGGAGTTAATTGGTTGGGACTCAAATTCGAATTCCCTCTCATCTGGTGGCCAACAAATCCATACAGGGCAGATTTCTCATTAACAAAGGCATAAGAGGAGAGGTGTTCGAGATATTGGGTTTTCTATAATGGATTTTTGAAAGAACAGGGATCACCTGAACTGCCTTATAACTTTTCCTCTCTCCATGACTGAAGCACAATGTCAGATTCAGATTTAGACTAATTGAGGTTGTTGCATAGAGACATGCAACAGGACAGTTGGGGGGAGGCGTTGGGCCAAGAAATGACCCCTTTTTACCACATTTACGTCCACCTTTCTGCCTTATCTTACTCCATTACATGCACCAAAGATATGTTTTCCTTCACTTGATCCCTCAATCGATACAGGTATGGTTAATTATTGTTTTATCTTATTAATACTTATGATTGTTGTAATTAGGACTCTATATCTTGGATTATGCTAACATATGGTGATTTTATAAAGATAGTTTGAGATGTAAAGGATACAGGTGTAGCAGGCTGAACGACTCAAGAGAGAGATGGATATTCATTGTTAAGTTGATCACCACCGATTCCATCTATGTACAAGGGATGCAATCAAAGGTTACTAATCCATGCAAGTTGTACAAGGGTGGTTGCAACAGACTCGGATTCAACAATGCGCCGCTACTCAAGCATGCCTACAACCGATGGAGCATTTTCTAGATTGATCTTGTTATCTCATTGCTAGCTTGAGTAACATACTTCCTATATGTTTTGCTTCTATATTTCCCACAGCTGTAACAACATATCGTAAATGGGGTAGCCTGAAGATCAAGGATATTCATGGCTACCCGATATCAGTGGATAGACGTTAGAATTGTGAATGTATAAATATTGGAAATTGTTCCAAGCTAGGGGTTGGAATTTAATTGATCTTATTGTATAAGCTGTGATAGAGACTGTATCTTTATTTTATCATCTGATACAAGGAGAAAAATTCTTCTGATTTCTGTGTTTTAACTTGTGTTAATTTCTGGCGTCTATGTTTGAAGGTTGGGCCCGCATTCCTACAGATATTTTCAAGTTAATTAGGTATTTTTTTTCTCTATTGTGTGGTGTGGATGTTACAATAGATGTATTATTTTACAATAGTTGCAACAATAATGAACTTATTGTCTGTGTCCTTGAATGATCTGTATTTACATTTCTTGTAAGCTGCAGCGGTGTGGTGTGACAGTCGACTGTGTAGGTTAATTTACATTTATGTAATTGTGTGGTACTTGTAACAGTCGAGCTCATCCCTAGTTTCTTTCAATTGGTGTATTTCTTGAGTTTTGCTAATTAGGTCCATTTGCAGTTATAATTGTTGAGTTCAATTTCTACATTTCTGATTTCTAGATCAAGTTGAATTAAGATAGTTATAATGAATCTTCAGATGGCCTGGTAATTTAGGATTTAACTTTCTACAAAAGTAAATCTAGATGTTTATTTTCTGAATCTCTTATTTTTATATTAAGGTTGTAAGAAGGTATTTGTGGTTTTGAATTCTTAAGAAGGTAAATTAGATTAAGTTAATCATGGGAAGAGTTGGGTTGAATAGGAAGGTAGAAAATTTCATTCATAGCATCAGCTACTTAGTGTTTAAGAACAGACAATGTAAATTGCCCTTACAATAAAATACTTTCCTGGGTTAACAATTCATATTGAACATTCTGTATGTTAGCTTTTCTCTGTTGTGTGGTGTGGATGTTACAATAGATGTATTCTTTTACAGTAGTTGAAACAGTAATGAACTTATTGTGTGCTTCCTTGAATGATCTGTATTTACATTTCCTGTAAGCTGCAGCGGTGTGGTGTGACAGTCGACTGTGTAGGTTAATTTCCATTTATGCAATTGTGTGGTAGCTGTAACAGTCAGGCTCATCCCCAGTTTCTTTCCATTTACTTGTATTCCTTGGATTGTGTTAATTTAGTCAGACTATAGTCATACTTGTTGGTTCAATTCCTATATTCTCAATTCTTAAATTAAATATTGAAGTAACTAGTTTTGATGGATCCTTATGTAGTCTGGTAATTTAGGATTTAACTTTCTGCAAAAGTAAGTCTAGATGGTTATTTCCTGTTCTATCCATCCCTAAATTGAAGTTCTAGGAAGGTCATTATAATTCTGAATTCTTAGGTAGATGATTTCAATTAGATTAATGATGGGAAGAGTTTGGCTGAACAGATAAGTAAGGCAATTTATTCAAAGTATCAAATACTTAGTGTTTAAGCATATACAATGAAAATTATCTTTGAAATAAAAGACTTCCATGGGTTGAGAATTTATATTGAGCCTTCTGCATGTTATGTTTTAATTAACTAGCATATAGAGGTCCCAACACATGCTTCCTCCAAGAAAATCATGGGGAGAGAATCATATATTTTGAGATCTTATATATTCAATTTTTTGTGATTTTTTATAAGTAAATTTGTACGCATATGTATATTTATGAATCTAATTCTATTCAAAAATTTTGATGCATGTATTGGACCGATACGGCCAAATGGCCATCCTAGGATATTCATGCGATAAACCGAGGCAGGCGGGGTTGATTCCATGATTAGGAATCTTGAGGGAAAGATGGCTTGGATGACTCATGGAATTCCTACCGTCCAGATGGATAGGATTCTGGTATAGATGCAAGTGCATGTAGTGGGGGTTCCCCTTGCATGGTTGAGATTGCTCTGGAAGGTGTATAGATATGTCCTTTGTTACCAAGAAGTAGTGGCAGAAGCAGTTGAGGCTCCAACCTCTCTTTAGGGTTTGTAGCGTCATGAGGGATTATGATCCCAGTCTTTTATTTTGATATTTACTTATTGACTAGATACATGGACTTGGATTCAATTTCTATGTAATGGACCTATTTTATATTTTGAAAGTGTATGAGATAGATGCCAGTCGAGAACATAGTTTGCATATGCATCATTTAATGTATTTTGGTATCTTGAAATGTGTATATGTAATTTAAAGAAAATGTCTTTCAAGTAATTGAATCTTTAAAAACTGATGAAGTAAAGAAGGGTTCCTCACTCAATAATGACCGTTAAGTTGAGATACAACTAACTGAGAGTCAAGTCTAGCCTCAAGACATGAAATACCATGAGAAGAAGCATCTCGTAGTAGCTCAATGATGGTTCTATATACAACGATGGTGATAGTGGTGGGGCATAAACAAGTACCTCCTAAAGAAACTACATGTCATGTGGGTGAATATATAACCCAAGCAGTCGAGGCAAGATTGAAAGTGTGGCGACTAAATCCATTAGAAAATCCTATGAAGATCTTGATAGACATCTGAAACAAAACCAAACTTATATTAGAAGCACTACAAAAAGGAGAAAAATATACAAAATTGTACAACTATATACAAGAAAAATTATATAGCCTAAGCATAATACTTTTCCATGTAAATCCCATTTTGAGGCTCTAGCATCTTTTTTCCATCGTAGTCCACTAATTCATATGTCCCTTTATTCATAACTTTAGATACTATGTAGGTTCCAAGAAACATCAACTTAAATTTACCTGCACCCAAGGGTTAGTTTTCTTGGTCATAGACTAAAACAAGTTCTCCCTTAGAGAAAATACTAGGTTTAACCAATTTATCATACTGACTCTTTAGCAATTTCTTATGTACCTAATTTGTTGTGAGCGCATCTCTATGTTGTTCATCTAAGTGTTCTAAATGTAGAAAACATTATTCTAATGTGGAGGTGTCAAGTAATAGTTGTATAGTGAGTTTTAATGATGGTATTTCACATTCTATTGGTGTAACCTCCTCCACTCCATGAACAAGTTGGAAAAAAAAAATTGTAGCGGTTTTGACAGTGTTTTGGTATTCCCAAAGTGTAGGATAAAGCATGATGTGCAAATTAGACCTACTAGAATTTATTGCCCGCTTAAGAATGGTTTTCAAATTCTTATTAACAGCTTCTACCCGTCCATTTTCTTGTGGGTAAAACGAAGATGGATGATCTTGTTTAAAACTAATCATATTGGCTAAATTGTTCATCATCTTATTCTGAAAATGATTGTCATGGTCAGTGACAATATTTTTTGGAATACAAAGCCTAGCAATAATCTGATTGAAAACAAAATAAGCCGTAGTTTCCCCATCATCCTTTATGGTAGGCATTGCTTCAACCCACTTAGTAAAGTAGTCAACTGTTACAAAGAATATTTCCTATGGCTTGGGGTGGACCACAACAGACAGGATGACACCAAAAATAAACCCATTTACAAACATTCTGAATATATAAAAGAAACTAACACTAAGGGACAAGAGGCATACCTTATTCTGGATGTTCGAAGTAGATCTCTGCTGAGATTTCAATCAAACTTGTACCTGCACATTTCCCTCAATAACAACAAGATACACAAGCATGATATATGTAAAGGGTTAGAATCTAATATAGCATGTTGCATTCCAATATATAAACAAACTAGTTACATCTATTGATAAAAATATTTATTATTACACATTCAATGGATTGAGAAATGGATATTTCTATTAATATGAACATAGATAAAGTTGACAAACTTTGTCATAAGCTCCTCTAAATCGATAAACCGAGTCCCTCCACCTGGGCCTCCACCACTTCAATCCTCCATACAAAGTAAAGATCACAAAGATAAATTCAAGATTGATAAATCTCACTAATGGTTTCTTCAAGGACAAAGGGATGCAAACTCAATTATATAAGAAAGGGGCACAATTCCACTATAGTATATTTTCTCTCCAAATTTCTCCTCCTTCCCAATGCTTCATAGTATCTCAATATATATCCCCTCCCTCAATGGGAAGTGAAGGGTTGTAATGGAGTGTTTCTTGGAATATGGAAGGCCAAGGATCAAGTCATTCATTACTTGATGGGGAAAACTCCAACTATTTTTTTTTATTTTTAGCATATTTCCCTATGTACGCAGGTGACAGTGGTGCAAGTTGAGTATACATGGATTATAGACTTGTGACCCACATATACATATAAAAATGTATTTTTAAAGGTTCCACTGGAGAATTAGGGTCATAGTGAGAAAAAGGGGTAAAAAGAGTCCACATAGGGACATGGATAGGCTATCAAATCATGATGTATCAGGTGTGTAAAATCATGCTTTAACCAATTCCCCCTAATATGTGAGGTCATAGGGATACATGATGGAATAAATACATTATAATAGCCCCAAAAGTGGAGTAATGAAGACTAAGGCAGAAAAAAATACCCACTCATCACTCTAATACAATGATATATCTCTACACATGATTGCAGATATGAAGTATAAATAGCACTCTTGGATATTTAATAGTACAATGGCCATGAATAGTAATAATTGACATATTTCATGAGTGTCATAGCCACATACAAATATATACAGTGAATTAAGGTATTCATATTGAATGAAGACATCAAATGGTACACTGGAATATGGTCATGAGAGATGAAATCTCATAGATGTTGGCACGATCAAGGAGGTAGCATACATGGAATGCCACCAAGCTCGGAGGTCTTTGACATAAATCGTTGCTAGTACATGTCCCATCATGTGAATAAAGGTGTCATAGTTGAATATGATGGATCATCATCTAATTACCAGTCATTGAGGTATACCATAAACAGACACGAGATATCCCACCAATAATGATAATGGGAATTAACGTACAAAGTGCAAACAAACAAGTGTGAATAGATTTGTTGAGGTTGAAAACTTGAAAGAATCCATCGATAAGGGGACATTGATGTATTCCCAAATCTTTTGATGGTGAGAGAAACTATCGTTGATGACTACAAGTCTCAAGGCACTCAATGGACTCTAGATTCCTATTCCAGAATAAATGTTCTGAAGTCGATGGAATGGAATCTGCTGGATGGAAGATATTAAGGAATCCCCCATCAACCAACATGAGGTACACAACAATACTGAATAATTTGGAAGAACTTAGACAATCAAGATGTGAATGAACCAGTAACAAATGTATTGGGAATGACCGACATGCAGAGACAAGGTAACTGAGCAATGGCCAAATCAGGATAAAACTTCGTTTGAACAAGAGCATAAGGCAGATGAAGACTCATAGGAAACATAGACTCAAAATGCATATTGGGACAACTCTGTGACACAGGAGGCATCAACAGAGGCTCCATAGGAGCATAACCAGTTGCTGGAGAAACCTCATACTAATGAGTATGAATCCTAAGGTCATAATAGTAACCCAACCATTGGATGAATGTACTATGCTATGTTTGAAGATGACACGACATGACAGTTTCCAATAGGAAGTGATATCATTTTCCGTCGGTATTTTTATGTTATATGAATTTTTTGGTCTTTTTCATATTTGTAAAGCTTGAAAAAGAAATAAGATTTCTTATAGTACATTAAAGAGGAAAAAAGTGTCGCAGGAAAGAAAACTAGTTCCAAGTAGTGGAACATACCTATGCTCAATGAAAGGAAGCATATGCAGGATAAGGACACTTCTGGGGATGTCTCCTCTGGGCTAGGGATAATAAAGCTGCAAAAGACATATGGAAGGCTCTTCTTGGCTATGATTGAGGTAAGATCAAGTTATATGGCTTATAAACTGAAGCAGAGAGTCGAAATAAGGATCAATGTGGCAGGCGATCACATGCAAATGCAATTACAACTTGATACAAATGGGAGTCCCAATAGGATATGGCTAGCATAAATTTCAAGAAAGAGTATGAATTTCTTTAATCGAAGGCATGGAGGGACTACAAGGGACTCCCAGAACTAAGGGAGGATGATCATCATGGGCACCAAATGACTAAGAAGGATCTAACTAGGGTACTCATGATAAGGAAATTTATACCACTTCTAGTAGTAGTATGAAGGTTATGTGTCATCACGAAGTGGGTTCATACCTATGGTTAAGGTTATATAGTCATAGGATAATGCAGGATTCATGCAAAAAAATGATCCTATCCTGTATGATAGTTTAGTAATATACCTACCATAGGCATGAATGAGTCAAAGTCTCGATGAAAGTGCACCTTAAGGGGTTCCTACACAACAATATTATGCCAAATAGTTGAAAATAGTTAATAAGAAGTCCAAACTATACGTCAAGTGGGTAAAAAGTAAAAATAAAAAATGATAAATAGTAAAAAATGACATTTTTACCATACCATTTGGTTTTTTTACGCAAAATAGTGCATTTGGAGCAACTTAGACTTAGAACTTGACACGACGATTTCAAGAGCTACGAGCCACAAAATCCAGAGCCATCAGGACCAAGTAATTCATAATCACATTCCTCATCTACTCAATGTATTAATTTTCAGTTTTGGTGGTGTATTTTTATGCATGAGGAAAACAAAAATGAGGATCTCGGCCCACTGGGGTCATATTTCATCGGGTCACATATAGAGCTTGATGTACATGGGAAAATCGAAGCCAAATTTTGTACATGCACTACTGTTATAAATAATAGTCACATACAGGGCCATGTATGTCCAATTTTATGGTGAAATATCACAAAATTTTGATTTTTCTTTGCAGGATGGTTTTGGAATGGAGAGACCATGAGCATGAAGATGTTGATAGGGAAGTTCTTGGTGAGGTGAATTCTCAACAAGACTTAAGAAGGTGTGGGTTGTATAAATTTTGGAACCTTGGGGCTTTGAGGGCCCAACCAAGACTCGTCCAGATGTTCATGGATTACTTGGATCTAGGCACAAAGGCCTTTATATTGGATGGTATGTCATTGAGACTAGAAGTAGAGGACACTTACTTCATCATAGGACTATCCCACTGAGTCAAGGTAGTGAACCTATGAGCTCATGGAGTGGGTGAAGGAATCACTATTAAGGAGTACATATTTTTGTATTATCATACTAACACATAAAATATAGAAAGTCAAGTTCTGGTGAACGCTATCCAAAGTCTTAGTTTCAAGGTGATAGTTTTGGTATTGGTGAGAATAACAAGTTTGGAATCACTTCATCAGGATTCACGACCTCTCATGTTCTACTTGGTGGAGTGCATGAGACCTATGGTATATGACTGGAGCACAACACTACTGAGAAATATGAAACAACAACTGACTGACTGCAAGTTGGGTAGGATAAATAACTTAGGGTACACCATCATTCTAAGCAATTTATTCTTTGAGAGGGTACTGAGCCTTAACCTTAGAGTTGAGGTCCCTCCTTACAATCTACAAGATCCATCCCATGCTCGCTAGGAGGAGGTGATGCAGAGGTTAGGTGGAGGTAGGAAACCTTCTTCTTTCCCACCTGACATCTTCCACTAGTGGATACAACAATTCATAGCCATACATGACTATCCATATGCATGGATCGACTTCTGTGAAGATCCTGACATGCCCCTACCACTAGGGTCTGCATACGGAGATATTTGTAAGATTCGATTCATATGGTCTTTTGAATTATTAAATTTTTTTGTATTTTTTATGTATTTTGAAATCAAAACATGTTTTTGGTAGTGACAAGTACTGACATTAGGTTTATTTCTGTAGACTTAGGTTTGCAACAACCGTGTGGTTTCCCTCGACATCAATGAAGCAGGAGATGTGACGAGATGATTGGGGTTGACGCCGAGCGGACACTCCAAAACATACATGGAAACATCGCCTAACTGACACACAAGATAACCATGGTGCAAGTCGAGGACTTGCCCAAGGCTATGAAAAAACATGTAGTAGGTGTACCCCATCTATGGGTTAGGTTGTTCAGGAGGTTGGCCATTGCAGTCATATGTTATCATGATCATCACTGAGGCCCACACATTAGAGGAAATTTGGGGTCTAAAATGGGCCTTATAAGAAAACACGGCAACAATAAATTTTGTGAGTTGGAATTCAAGAACCAATAGAATTTCAATAAAATGAGTCAACCATAATGCTTGAATTGACATATTTGTCATAAAAGAAAACTACTTTTTTTGTTTGTATTTTCAACATATCTCCCTATGTTTTTACTCAAATTTCAGGCGAGAGAGCTTGTTGGATGTAGAATTTAATTCCACATCCAATGAGTACCCACACTGCATACTTTTGATGAACCCTGCTACTCCCAAAACAAGAAATGCCTAAAAAAATGTGATGATGACATCATCATCACAATTTTTTAGGTATTTCTTATTTTTGGGGTAGCGGGTTCATGCAAAAGTATGCAGAGTGGGTACTCATTGGATGTGGAATTAAATTCCGCATCCAACAAGATCTCCCGCTCAAAATTTGAGTAAAAACACATAGAGATATGTCATAAATATGAAAAAAAAAGTAGTTTTTTTCAGTCTTCCTCCAAAATTAATAACTATTATTTTATTATTTTAACTATTATTTTATCATTTGCCTTAGGAGGCCCATTTTAGACCTCAAATTTCCTCTAATGTGCATAGATTCCTATGTAGAATTTTTGTATCCGCCCTGTGTATTTTGGTGGTTTAAAGCCCCATTTTTGTACTTACGACATTTTGTTCTAGACACCATTTTTGAACCCTATTTGGAAATAAAAACTTATAGCGATCGGTTTGGTATATTTACAAATGTGTTTAAATGTGAATGTGTTTTAAATGTTCATGCTTATTTATTGATGTTACAAGTTCCAATCTAATACATGATTTGCATATGAATCAGCAACATGATTATGGAGTCTAGGTATATGAATATATATGTAATGTAATCAAATTGTCGCTCCAATAATATTACCCTTAAGAACCTTCTCAATAACTTAGGATCCATGATATGGTACATGCCATTTAACTATGACACTACTAACTAGGAGTCAAGGTGAACTTCAAGAGATTGGACACCATTGGAAATGGAATCACGTAATAATTCAATCACAGTGCTATACTCAAAAACATTATTAGATGACAGTTGAAGACACCAACTGACCCTCTGGTGCATAGATAACCTAGGAAGCTGATGCTAATTTTTGGGTGTGGCAGTTGGCACCATCATCGAATCCTAAATATATTGAATATCCCATCGAAATCTACCACAAAAGCGGAAGCATCTAAACAAACCGATAACACTACAAGAAGAAAAAACAAACTATATAATTTGTATAGTAATATATGTTATGTCATCATTAACTAAATATTAAGCATAATATTTCTTAACATAGATCCCATTTCTAGGCTCCGCCAAGGAATTTCCTTCATAATCCTCCAGCTCATAGGTGCCTTTCTATAGGACATGCTTTACCACGTAAGGCCCATGCCATATGGGGTTTAACTTACCCTCCCCAAGAGGTTCATTGGCTTGATCATATAAGAGGACCAAGTCACCTTCACTAAATTGACTGGGATGGATGGACTTATCATACTGGCCTTCAAATCGGTTCTTATTCACCTCTAGAGCCACTACAACATCTCAATGATGCTCACTTAGGTGCTCTAAGTGGAAAAAACATTCTTTTAACTCTGAAGTGTCATGTAGAAACTATATGTCCAGTTTTAATGAAGAAATCCCACACTCAATCGGTAAAACTGACTCCACCCCATGTACTAGTTGATAAGGAGAGAATCCAATGGCAATCTTGACTGCGGTTCGATAAGCCCACAAAGCACGGTAAAGAATGATATGCTAGTTCCTTTTTCTTAGTGTGATGGTTCTTTGTAAAATGGCCTTAAGGGACTTGTTAACTGCTTCAACCTGGCCATTTACTTGAGGGTAGGAAGAATAAGAGTGTTATTGCTTATACCCTATTTTTTAAGCTAATTTCGTCATCATCTTATTCTGAAAGTGCCTTCCATGGTCAGTGACAAGATCCTTCAGGATTTCGAACCGAGTGATAATTTAGTTGAATACGAAGTGACAGACCATCTCACCATCGTATTTAATTGTAGGCATAACCACTTCTCATTTCATGAAGTAGTCTACAGCAACTATAATGTGATTATGCCCCCCAGCTCACATTTGGTTGCAATCCGTAAATTCCACCCCCCACTTAGGGAAGGGAACAATGGTGATAATAGGATGTAACAGGGTGGGATGTGAGCGAATATTCTATGAAAACAACTGGAAAGGGTGGCATTGATTGACCACATTAACACAATATTTGAATATTGATGGCCAATAGTAACCTTCTCTAAGTATTTGTTTGGTTGTAGAAATCCCAAATAAATGACCACCACATGCCCCACCGTGGAAATCATTCATCATAGTATCAACCTCGTCATTAGTTAAACAATGATACAAAATGGAATCCACTCCATGGTGATAAAATGTGTCACTAATAATAAGTTAGTTCTTAGAATTATGATGTAGGCGTCCTCATTCATCCCTTAAGAGGTGAGAGGGAACCTTCCAAGTCTACAGATAGATTATGATATCACCATACCAAGGGTCTGCAATCGAAATGAGGAAAGTATGTTCATCAACAAATGAATCCTCATGAATCCTATCTTCATCCATAATATGGATATCATATATAACTTTCGCAAATATTAACGATTTACTCAATTTTTCCGAAACAAACTCGAGGTCGAACCCTTGGAAAATAACAATCCATTTACTATATTCCCCCCCAATCATTTATCTAGTCAAGACAAATTGAAATGGATTGATGTGGGCTGCAACAGTAGTTTGGCGAAGCAAGATATAGTGTCTCAACCACTGGACTGCATGAACAGTCGCTAATTCCAAATTCTCGATGTGACTATATCGAAATTTAGCATCAATGAGATTCTGGCAAAGATAATAGATAGTGTTCTCTTGTAGCTCATCATCCGCTTAAACCAGAACCATACCAATCGTCTCTTGAGACATGACCACATATAAAAAGTATCACAGCTATAGTTAGGTAGACTAAGCATGAGGGCCTATTCCAAGGCATTCTTAAGGGAGTTGAAAGACTCCTGGGCTCACTCATCCCATATGAATGGAGTACCCTTTTTCAATAAGCACATAAACCCCTTAGTCAAATTGGTGTAATTGATGACGGATCGACATAAGAAATTTCCCATCCCTTGAACACTTTTAATATGTCGAATTGTGCATGGGTGAGATAAATGTAGTATTTCCTCAACCTTTATCGGATTGACCCTAATACCCTCCTTTAATATAATGAATCCGAACAAATGACCAACTTTCACACAAAAGATGTACTTTTGATGATTTAACGAAATTTTATAACGAAAACATCTTTCAAAGACCAAGCACAAATGGTCGGGGTGATACACCCTCATAGGAGAGTGAGCAGCTAAATAATCCAAATAAACCTTAATAATATGCTTTACGGTCATGAAAAGAAAAATTCATAGCCCGCTGAAAAGAGGATCCAACGTGTTTAAGGTCGGAAGGAATTTTTCGGTACGAAAAAGTACCCTAGAAGGACAAATAAACATAGTCTTATGTTGATCATCAATTTTAATTTGTATCTATTTATACCCCAAAAATCCATCCATGAATGAGAAAACCTCGCTTCCCGCACACTCATCCAAAATATGATCAATGAATGGTGTAGGGAAATTATCTTTCGGACAAGCCCTATTCAGTTCTCTAAAATATGTGCACACATGGATGGTACCCTGCTTCTTATCGACCGTAACAGGATTCAATACCCATTAATTTAAGGGAACCCAATATATGAAAATGGCTTTGAGTAGTTTCTCTATCTCATCCCTAATGGCAAGCACTTTGCGAGGGTTCATTGCACGTAGACCTTGTCTAACAGGTTTTGTGTTTGCATATGTTTTGATCTCATGTTCAACAATATGAGGGTCTATTCTTGGCATATACTCATAACACCAAGAAAAGACATCACAAAATTATTTAAAGATATTGGTGTATCTCTTGATTTCATTGGGCGATCAGTCTGCGCTGACATAAAAATTTTTGATTTTACCAAGAATCTGAGAGATGTTGATAGGAATCATAGGAGATAAGTTCACCATGTTACCTTCAGAATATATACCATGAGTACCTAATGGGATCACAGGATCACCAATACTCTCTCTTAAGGTCATAATATCAACGGTACATCTTCTCCCAAGTTTGTTCTAGACCAGTCATGGCCTTGAGAATCACCTCATCTGAAGGAACATAGACATCAAGGGAATCATGTGAGCACGATGATGCTACCTCCCAAGCAGGAAGTGCAAGTGCTAGATATTTATCATTTAAGCTATATGATCTTAGGATCTTATCTAAGAGAATAACAAGCACAACAATCAATCACAATAGACAATGAACACAAATATTTTCCTCAGGGAAGCCATAAAGGAGAAAACCTTGCAACTTCCTCAAAGATAGAATAAGCACCAAAATTAAAACCCAAAGATACAAATATGATCTTCTGATAGCAGTTGTCTCTCTCTCTCTTGTCCCAGCTTCATCTCTCTCTCAGGTATGCACTATAACTGAGTGTGATGTGATAAATAGAGAGGCTCACTCTCTATTTATACTAGTTTCTGACTTGATATTAACTCACCAAGGCCAATTTCTCTAGGAGATTCTAATAACCCTAGTGACCCACAACTATGGGGACTTTAACCCTTGATAAATAAGGAAGGTTACCCTCTATGACTTTACATTACTTGTTTACATTATTGATTCTCCCAATAGGAACATCAGGGTATGACATGACTTGATTATATTACTAATTCTCCTGATAGGAACATTGGGGTACAATTCATAAGACATACAAGTGAATACATTCCGAAGTTACAATTACATCAACACTCTCTCTTAACTAGGAAGGTATTCTCTTGATACACTTCATCAGCATAAGTCTTCATCACTAGATCATCATCAAGTCCAACATCATCAATTCTACCATAATCAAGTCTGTATCATTTGGACCATCAATGGATCATCATCAAATCTAGATCATCACTGCTTCCGCTATCTTGAACAAATGGTGCCATCTCTCAATTCTACTCTTCACAGGAAGTTCTACAGAGCCATCCCTTTTTCTCGTGCTAGTTGTAGGCCTAGCCTCCATGTAGGTCTTCATATTCTTCAGCACTTATATATGACCATGGGAGGAACACATCCAGCAACCATGTCAGAAAGGTCTGCCCAACACTCACATATGACCATGGGATGAACACATCAACAATGTTAGAAAGGCCCAACACTCACATCTAAACATTGGATGAACACATCAACCATGTCAGAAAGGATTAGCACTTGTATATTACCATGGTATGAACACATAAACCATGTCATAAAGTCTCAAAACTTATATATTACCGTGGGATGAACACATCAACCATGTAAGAAAGGCTCAACACTCACATCTGACCATGGGATGAACACATCAACCATGTCTGAAGGGATCAGCACTCATATCTGACCATGGGATGAACACATCAAGCATGTTAGAAAGGCTCAGCACTTATATCTTACCATGGGATGAACACATCAAGCATGTAAGAAAGGATCAGCACTTATATCTTACCATGGGATGAACACATCAACCATGTAAGAAAGGCTCATGGACTCATCACTTCCCTTTGGAGGGAACCTCGATCTGGAGAACACCAAACTTCTCTCTGAAGTACTCAAACTTCACTCTAGATAATGGTTTGGTCAACACATCAGCTATATACTCATCCATCGCAACATATTGGAGCTTCACTGCTCCTCTCTACACCATATCCCTGATATAGTGATATTTAATATCGATATGCTTTGACTTTTCATGGAACACTGAGTTCTCTGACAGCTTCACACAACTCTGGTTGTTGCAATATATGTAGGTAGCATCCAAATGGAGATCAAAAAAATCATATAGTAGCTTCCTAAGCCACACTACCTCACAGCTAGCCAAATAAGCTGCAACATACTCTGCTTCTGTTGTACTCAGTGCCACATAGGATTGCTTCCTGCTGAACCATGAGATCACACCTGATCCCATATTGAAGTAGAACCTTGAAGTGCTCTTCCTATTAATGGCACTACCTAACCAATATGAATCTACATAACCTTCCAGGTTTATCTTCTAATTCACTTGATACTTGAGCCCATAATCAACTATACCCTTCAGGTACCTAAGAATATGCTTTGCAGCAATCAAGTGAACATGTCTCAGATCTGTCAGGAACTGGCTCAATGTGTTCATAGAAAAGAAAATATATGGTCTCATATTCATCAGGTACATCAAGGACCTAATCATATGACGATACATTGTAGCATCAATCGAATCAGATGAAGAATCACTCAATAGCTTCAAGTTTGATGCCATAGGTGTGGTCATGGCCTTGCAGTCCATCATCTCAAAACTCTTCAGGATCTCTAGTGCATACTTCCCTTGTCCCAGGGAGATTCCATCCACATTCTGACACATCTCCATGCTTAGAAAGTAGTGTATCATAACCAAGTCCTTCATCTCGAACTCAGCAACCATCTTCCTCTTTGTGTCTGCAATCATCCCATCTGCACCCATTAAAAATAGTTCATCTACATACAGTAGGAGCATCACTGGGTTCCCTTCTTCAACCTTGTAGTAAAGGTTGGAATATGCTTTACTCTTGGTAAATCCCAAACTCGTCAGGAAGCTATCAATTATGGCGTACCATGTCCCAGGTTCCTGTTTCAAGCCGTACAGGGATTTCTTCAATTTGCACACATGAGCCTCCCTATCATGTTTCTCAAAACCGAGTGGCTGCTCCACATACACTTCCTCTTCTAATACAACATTTAAGAAGATAGTCTTGACATCCATCTGGTGTACCTTCCATTTCATGACTACAGCCAGAGAAAGCACTAATATTATGGAAGTGTATCTAGATATAGGTGCAAAATTCTCTTCATAATCTATTCCTTCTTTCTAGGAGAAACCACGAGCTATAAAACATGCTTTATATTTATCTATGCTACCATCTGCAACATGCTTTATCTTGTAGATCCACTTGGAACTCACAACAGAATTCCCCTTTAGTCTTGGGACAACATCCCAAACATCATTCTTCATGATCGACTGGTACTCCTCGATCATAGCATCCTTCCATTCTTTCTTCTTTGTTTCTTCTTCATATTTGGAAGGTTCTTTATTGATGATGTCACATAATAAGGCTACTTATTCAGAGTAGGGCCTAGTTCTCTTTGTTTCTCTGTTCATTTCTTCTAGAGCCCCATATCTTTCTGCACCTTAGATAGCCTCTCGTACCCATGCAGGTTTCCTCTTATGAGGATTCTTCTATTGAGGTGGATCTGCTGGTTCCTGAGGTTCTTCCATTTCTCGATCTTCTTATGGAGTTGCTTCATTCATAGTTGTATTGCAGATTTTGGGTACTTCTGATTCTTCAGAGTCTTCAACAGGTCTTTTTTTGGACTTAATGTAAGTTGAGTCTTCATCAAATGTTAAATCTCTACTGATGTTGATATTCTTGAATCCTTGGAAGTATATTCTGTAAGCCTTTGAGTTATCAAAGTATCCCACAAATATACCCTTCTTTCCTGAAGGATCTAACTTTGTCCTCTTTTGTTTTGGAATGTGTATGTACACTGGACAACCAAATATTTTGATATGATTGACTTCTGGTTTCTTGCTAGAAAATACTTCTTCAGGTGTCTTGTTCTCATTTACTCTATGTGGAGTATGGTTTTGTACATACATAGCTGTCCTGGAAGCTTCTACCCATAGATGCATATGAAGGTATTGATCATGAAGCATTTCCCTTGATGCTTCCATGATTGTTCTATTCTTTCTTTCCACAACCCCATTCTGTTGTGGATTATATGGAGTGTTCAACTCCCTCTTAATCCCTAAATCTCTGCATAACTCTTTGAATTCATTTGATGTGAATTCTCCGCCATTATCTAATTGAAAGATCTTGATCTTCTTCTTCGTGTGGTTCTCGATCAAGTCCTTGAATTATTTGAATTTACTGAATACTTCATCCTTTTTCTTCATAAAGTATATCCATGTCATCCTAGAAAAATCATCAATGAAAGAAACATAATATACATACCAGCTTAGAGAACTGGATGACATTGGACTGCATACATCGGAGTGGATGATTTCCAAGATTCATTTTTCCTTTCTCTCGCTACTGGGAAATGTCTTCTTTGTGTTCTTTCATTTCACACATCCTTTGCATACACCTTCATGTTTTTCCTGCATTTCTATAAAACCTTCAACAGCTTTTCTTGCAATTGGTAGACTGGTAGTGCCTTGTAGTGCACATGTGCAAGCCTTCTATGCCACGGTTCATTTGGTTCTACTGAGTCATGAACCAAAGCTTGTTCTAGTTGGCCCTTCAATTTGTATAGTCCTCCCTCTTGTTCTCTAATTACTACTACATCATCAATAGTATTTCCTTTTGGCCACATGAGGACTTGGCCATCTATAAATGCAACCTGTGTTCCTTTTGCATCCAATGCAAAGATGGAGAGAAGGTTCTTCTTTAGTCCTGGTACAAATAGGAAATTCTTCATCTTTATAGACTTTCTATATTCTAGTTTGTAGGAGGATTCACCACTACCTTTTATTAGATACTGGTAGTCATCCCCAAGTTTCACCTTTTGGGGTGATTCATGTTCTAATAGTCTCACAAAGGATTCCTTAAATAATGTCATGTGTTTGGAAGCACCACTGTCTATAAGCCAATCATTGCTTCCATGTGAGACAGTTCCCGTGAGGGCAGAGATCAAAACATATTCTTCATCAATTGAATAATCATCACTTTCTTGCTTAATTCTCTTCTTGGGAGGTTCATCAACCTCTGTAGTGTTAGCCTGATGTCTTTTCTTGTTTCCCTTCTTTTTGTGAGAGCCATTTTTGTTCCTAGGACAATCTCTAGCATAGTGTCCTCTTTCATCACATGTAAAGCATCTAAATTTAGGTATATTCTTGTTAGATCTTCTAGGATGAGCATGCTTACCTTGGTGATAGTCTATTTTATCTTCTTGGATTGTACTGTGAGAGTTTGATCTTCATTTCCCATATTTTCTTCTCGAGCTACTATTCGAGCTTCTTCTTCAGAGCATTCTTCCCACAGTCTGTTAAAATTAATTAGTTTCTTCCTAGCATAGATCCCTTGAATGAAGGAGTCCCATGCTCTGGGGAGACCATTCAAGGTGGTCATCACAATCTCTGCATTCTCTACATCTTCATCTACTGCTTCAAGTTGTTCCTTGATCTAAGAGACCCTTGTAAAGTAAGACTGTATAGTCTCTGCATTTTGGATCTTTACATTCTTCAATTGATTTCTCAGAGTCATCTTCCGATTTATGTTCTTCCCTTCAAACAACTTGGTTAGGGCATCGAAAATATCTATGGGTGTCTTTAGGGAGGACACATGAGGTATAAGGTGATCCTTGATAGAATCATCAATAATCCTCTTAGCCATGACCAATTAATTTTTGTGTAAGGACTTAGCCTCATCTCCCTCTGGAACTAAAACCTCTTCACTTATGTAGGAGTCCAATTCATTTTCTTCCAGGACCAGGGAGATCCTATACTTCCAGGATTGAAAGTTGTCATCTCCCTCAATATTTTCATCAATATTGGTATGATGAGACATCTTAAGATAGAACCTCAAATGGAAATACAAAAGATTTTGATTTTACCAGTTTAAGATGTCCGAACTGAATCTGAAGTTGTATTTCTGCAGAGTTGATTTTTTGGTTCAAGAGAAAATTAGGGTTTGACTTTCTGGGAGTTATACCCAACCAAAAAATTCAATTTTTTTCTCTAAAATTTGATTTTGTGGAGGATATCAATCCTAGATTGGGATCACTCAAAAATTCCACTTTTGTGGAAAGCCCTAATTTCTCGCTGTAGTGTCGAGTCAAAAACTGAAAATACTTAGAATCATATTTTGCTACGATAGAAAGATGCACCATAGAGAGGAGAGTCATCCTAGACTCCTTTTGTTGATGGTATGTTGAGAGAGATCCAAAAATTAGGAATCCCTAGCTTCAACAGCTACAGATTTTCTTCTTCTCAGGTTAGCTCTGATACCATGTTAGATTTTTATCATTTAAGCTATATGATCTTAGGATCTTATCTGAGAGAATAACAAGCACAACAATCAATCACAATATACAATGGACACAAATATTTTCCTTGGGGAAACCATAAAGGAGAAAACCCTGCAACTTCCTCAGATATAAAATAAGCACCAAAAGTAAAACCCAAAGATACAAAGATGATCTCCCGACACCACTTGTCTCTCTCTCTCTCTCTCTCGTCCCAACTTCTTCTCTCTCTCTATTATGTGCTACAACTGATTGTGAGTGACTGTGTGATAAATAGAGAGGCTCACTCTCTATTTATACTAGTTTCTGACTTGGCATTAACTCACCAGGGCCTACTTCTCTACAAGAGTCTAATAACCCTAGTGCCCCACAAATGTGGGGACTTTAACCCTTTATCAATAAGGAAGGTTACCCTCTATGACTTTACATGACTTGTTTACATTATTGATTCTCCCGATAGGAACATTGAGGTATGACATGACTTGATTACATTACTGATTCTCCCGATAGGAACATCGGGGTACAATGCATAAGACATACAAGTGAATACATTCCGAAGTTACAATTACATCAACAGCAAGGAGATCCTTCTCCTCCATCCACAAAGAGTAAGGACCAAGGTATATAACATGATTAAGTGTAGATTGATATGCAATTCTGCTATAGAAAACAACAATCTCATCCTAGTAGGTCTACCATCTTCATCTGAAGTGCTCGAAGAAGGAATATTCCATGGGTCATCGAAATACATAGTACGAAATGGGACGTAACTCACAAGTGACGAACCACTACTAGGGGTAGAGATAATAGCTAGGATTGGTGCTGAAATATTAAAAGTTCCCATTAATTATGGATACATTCTAACACCAACATTTTTAGTTGCCAATTGATAATTATCAATGGTCAGGACAATTGGTCCTGATGATGCAGAGGAACCATAATTATCGAAATACATCTGGTCGATAATCACAATATGATCCTCAAAATGAAAGCATACCACTCTAAATATAGACGATATGATCGCTTTCATACTATAAATCCAGTTATGAACCAATAAAAGGTTGTAGTCGAGGGGCACATCAACCACCTCAAACTCAACGGACATAGTGTTCCCTCCGAACTAGACTTGAAGAGAAGGAATAATTCCATCTGACCGAAATGAATTTACATCAAACGCAGTCAACATCATCATAGATTTTGACAACATCGATGAGCGAAGGCCTTTCTAACAAGCTAGAGACGTCACGGAGGTTACAACACCTCCATCAATAACTGTAATTTTAATGGTGTTGTTAAGACACACCACATGGACTATAAAGGCCACTTGGTAAGGCAAGCAAGGATGGACCTCGTGAGTTTCAAATCTAACTACGGTGGAGGCATTTGGATCAACTACTCTGAGGGCAGATGACAAGTCTCTTCATTGTGAATAACACATCTGAAGAACCTCCATAGCTCACATCACACAGGGATTATGGCCCAATCCTCGACAATATATTAATTTTGGGTGGTGTTAGCACCTGTGCTAAATTTAAATATGTTTACATGTGTATCTATACTATTTTCCCTACAAAAGGATAAGCCACTAACAAGTATGGGAAAGGTTAAGAAATTTTTTGTCATAAGACCTGAAGGAGTGTTGAGCATGTTCTGGAGGCTCCATTCCTTGTCACAAAATAAGGAAAACATCGACAAAATCCTAGGGTTGGGTCATATGGAGGGGGTAAAACATCAAATTCCATTGAAATGTTATATACGGACAACTACGAAGGTTGCATATCGACGTCAATGTAGATCGATGGTCGCAAGAGGTTGCATCGGGTGAAGATGTTGGCTTGAAATCATTGTTCATGATCAGTGAAATGGGCTTAACATGCAAAAAGGATCGACTGTCAGATAAGCAATGGAGAGAAGATATATGATTTTCTCATGTTCTGCTGATAGAACATGCATGGAGAAATGAAACCTCCAACTCCACGGAATTCAGTAGACCTCGCAAGATTTGATGACCAAGATCAACACCTCTTTTAGATCTACGACAGAAAGGGGTTCCGCTAATAGAACATGGACGAAGAAATGAAACCTCCAACTCTATGGAGTTTGGTAGACCCCACAATATTTTAATGTAAAGATCAACACCTGTTATTTATCTACCGCGGAAAGGGATTTCGTTGAGACAAAATGCAGGCTAAGATCAACTTTTGAAATCGATGAAATGGGGTAGGGGATGAAAGTTTCCATGACCAGGATCAAATCCCAATTCTGGACTACGATAGTGATGTATTTCATTGATGCAAGGTGCACAACATATAGAAATGGTTGGATTTGGTGAAATATGGTGGGCCCAAAAGAGCTACCATGATAAAAAACAGGGGAATATCAACTGCTCTCGTCCATTCACGCATCTCCAATGAGATCCGACGTTGTACACACAAATCGTTGAGGCAACTTGCACACTCAAAGTCGGAGAGGTCTTGCACGATGGAAAACATGCATGAATGATGTGTCCCCTCCCCATTGGATATCACATTATGATATTGGGGGTATAAAGTCACTTTTATGGAGTGCGATCGTTTAAAGGGCCCACATATTCAATATTCAAGATTTGGGTGGGGAGAGATCAATGGCTGGAGTGGATTTCACTGAGAAAATCCACAAGAAAAATAAAGAGGCAAGTTTTACAAGAACAAGTGTGGAAGTGAAGAAAGCCTTTTTCGCCTCTGGTGTGAAGGAACAATTCAATGCTAACTCAGCCGTAGGTCGTTGGAGGTGCTCTGAACCATCATTTTCAATCAAGTGATCCTGAGTCGCATATTCCTTGTTTGTTTTTTTGATCAAGTTCACTCATTATCATATACTTTCCCGATTGGTATAACAATCATGGCAGAGATTCCACCTCAAAGTTGTTAGGATTCAGCATGATCATTCAGGTTTGATCCCCATTTTTGTAACTAATTTTGATTCCTTGTTTCGAGATACATCTTAGGGGAAAATCACACTATAAATGTAAGCTCGATACATGGATTAAGGGTTGGAACTTTCATTCAGAAGCCTCTGTGATTGGTCTTTTGTAGCTCTAAAACTTTCTTGGAAGTGATTAATGAAAAAATCCTTCTGAGTTTTTGAGATTCATTAAGGTGTTCATGTTGAGTCTATGTTTCCTGTTTGCATCATTTTCACATATGTAAGTTTCTGCTAATGCTTTCTAGTTGTATGTGAGGAATTTGTTTTATTAAGCGCTCCTTTCATCAGAAATGGCATTCAGAATGTGTTTATAATTATTATTGTGGAATTCATCCTTTGTTAGAAATGGCATTCGTAATGTGTTTATAATTATTGCATTCGTAAATTGTTTTCAAGAGATTCACCCATAGATAGGTTCCTCTTGCTTCACGAGGATTATTCTCATTTCCCCTACCACCACTTTAAGATATTTGACTGAGTATAACATCCAATTTGCCTCAGATTAAGAAGGGAGAATCACTGCTCATTATTTGTTGTAACACCCTTGAATGGTTCAAGCTGTGACTCCATTTCCTAGTGGTCTTTCTTGTTTGTCTATCTTACCATATTGAAAATTACAAATATCTTGTTCTTATCAGATATCTAGCCTTCTGAATGCTTGCTTATATCCATATGTATATGTGAATGACCTTGTGACAAAGAGAGATTCCTATGAGACTGTATAGGCTAGAATACAGTCTAAAGGTTGGTTTGAAATGGTTACCCCAGTGATTTCGTACCAACACCATAGGAAAATTATTGGGTGATAACATCTTGGCCCAATTACTAGGGAATAATCACTATTATCTCCTTGGGAAAACGACATTTTCCTAGTTCTACGACCTGGTTGAGCAGCCGGTCATATACACATACTGGTTGTATATGCTCTGGTGACTCCACTCAAAACATTTAGAAGGAGAATCCACTAGAAATACTGATGGTTAGAAGGACCAATACAAGGAGCAATCATGATGCTGAATCTTTTCAATAAATTTTTGATCTAGAGATCTTGATTCGGAAGGCTAATAAGCTGCAGAGGTTAGACATAACTTTTTCTTTACCTGCTAAAGGTGTTGTTTCAATTAATGGCATATCTAAGCATTGCAACGAAGAATGTGGGATAATTCTCCCTAGAACCAAGTCTGATTCCAACCTCTCTGAGATCATTTCAGATGCCTCTGCATTCAAATTCTCCCAGACATCCTAGTCACTACAGCTCTCAAAGTCTTTGGGTAAATACTTCCAACTCATATCTATTATGGAGAGAAACTTCCTATGGCTTGGGGTGTACCACAACAGACAACTAGACTTGAGAAATCAATCCCTTCCCAATATGCAAGAGAAACCAAACATCTAACACTAAAGGATCCCCATTGAGATTTTTTTGGACAGTTGAAGTAGATCCCCGTTGAGATTTTTCCAAACCCGGTTGCGCTATAAATTTTCTCTCAACAACAGCAAACAAGACAAGCATGCTACATAATATGGTGTTATATCTACTCTAGCATATATAATCAACAATGTATAAGCAATTAAACATATCCATGAATTCAATCTTCATTCAAATGCACATTATTGGATAGGAAAATATATTCCTATTAATCAAATCAGAGATTAAACAAGGGACAACCTCTGGCGGCACGTCTACGAACTGGAAAAACTAAGTCCTTCACCTGGGCCTCCACCACCTCAATCCTCTATATCTCGATAGAAATATCACAAGAAAATGCAAGATTTGGAAGAACACAAGGTGCTCCAAATGAACAAAGGGATGCAGACTCAAGTATATGCAAGCTATGGCAACAATGGACTGTATTTTCCTTTCTCTTTGATTCTTCTTCTTCAATGTATCCAAGGGGTTCCTTATATAGCACTCCAAAGGGTTAATGGAGGGTAAAATACGAGCAATCTCGAGGCATATGGAAGGCTAAGATTCAAGTGGTTCAGACACGCATCATGGAAAATTCCAAAAATATTTGGATTTATGCACACATCTCAATGTATGAGGGTTTAAGGTCAAAAGTAGCATATACACATGAGTATGGGATTAAAAGTCATGTATAGCAATAAACAAGTGTTTTTAGGGATGAAATTTGAAACATCAAAGTATAATATCATTCCATGGGGTCCAAAGAGTCTATAGAGGGATAGGGAAGGCCATAAATATGTGATCAACCATGTGTGGTAAAATCAGCTGTAATAGATGCCCCCTAATGTGTGATGTCAAAGGGGTAACATGATGGCCGAAATACATTATAAAATCCATCCCATAAGTGGAGTGATGAAGAACCAGGTGGAAGAACTAGCCATCCATTGGTATAGTACAATAATCAATCTCTACATATGACTGCAAATACATATAGCAGTCCCAGATACATAATAGTACAATGGCCATGAATAATCATGATATACAAAATGTGACGTGTGTGGTGATCGCCATGTACAATATATAATAGATCAGAATATCCATGATGAAGATATACAATGGATCAAGATCTCCATAGAAGCTGAAGATATACAATGGATCAAGATATCCATAATGGCTAAAGATATCTGACATACACTGGAATCAAATCACGAGAGCTGAAATATCATGAACACTGGCATGATCAAGGAGGTAGCATATGTGGAATTCCACCAAACTGGAAGGTCTTCTACATAAACCACTACGAGTACATGTCCTACTATGTGAATAGAGGTGTTGAGGTCGAACATATTAGTCCATCGTCTAATTACTGGTCATTAATGTATACCATTAACAAACGCGAGATCACCCATCGATAATGAAAATGGAAATCAAGGTACTAGAGTGTAATCTAACAAGTGTGAATAGATGTGTTGAGGTCGAACACTTGGAAGAATCCATTGATAAGGGGACATTTATGTATTCCCAAAACTGTCGATGGCAAGATAACCTACCACTGATGTCTATAAGTCTCAAGGCACTTAAATGACTCTATAATCCTATCCTAGAATAAATGATCTGAAGCGATGGGATGGAATCCGCTGGAAGGAGGGCATTAAGGCATCCCCCATCAACCAACACGAGGTACTCAGCAATGTTGTATAATATGGAAGAACTCAAACAAGACATGCACAAACCAGTAACAGTACTAAGAATGGACAACATGAAAAGTCAAGACAACTGAGGAATGGCCAACTTAGGCTTCAACTTCCTTCAAACAAGAGCATAAAGGAAAATGGTGACCGAAGATAAGTAGCAAAGACTCGATATGCAAACTGGGACATCTCTGTGACACAGGAGGCATCAACAGAGGCTCCATGGGGACTGGAAGCTTAACCATTCAGTGGAAATAAACTCAAAGTAACGAGTATAGCTCCTAAATTCAAACTAATAACCCAACCAACATATTTTAAATACAGTTCTTTGTTCGAAGGCGACATGACTCAAATGCTTCCAAAGATAACATCTTTTCCTGTACGACTTTTTGGTTTTTTATTTTTTTGGACTTTTTCAGATATTTTGAAAATCTTGAAAAAGAATAAAAGTGATTGATATTTACAAATATAGGAGGATACAAGTTTTAGGGGTCAAACAAGCTAGTTCCAAGCAGTGGAACATACCTATGCTCAATGCAAGGAAACATGTGTAAGATAATGACACTCAGGGAAAACTCCCCTCCCAGTAAAAAATACGGAATCAAGCTACAAAAGATATGTAAAAAGGCTCTGCTTGGCTAGACATGAGACAATTTTGGGCTATATGGTTGATAATAAAAGTCAGGGAATCCGGAATAAGGATCAATAAGGAAAGAAAAACTCATGATAATTCAATTACAACTTGACATATACTAGGGATTCCTAGGGGAAAGGCCATCATAAATTTCAAGAGGAGTATGAAGCTCTTGCTCAAAGTCATGCGATATTATACAAAGGAATCCCACACCCTAAAGGAGGAATGTCAGCATGGGCACCAAATGCAAACATTATCTAACTAGGGTACCCATGTATGGGAAAGCTCTACCATTCACATCATGTCACTTCTAAAATGCAACAAGAAGGTTCCATGACAAGATAGAATATGTTCGTACCTAAGGTTAAGATGAAACTGTCATAAAGTTATGAAAAATGCAAGAAGATGTAAAAACCTAACCTATATGACAGTTTAGACATAATACCTAAAATAGGAACGAACGGGTCGAAGAAATGGGAAAACCGCACTCAAAATGAGCTCCTACAACATCAAATTAGTTCAAACGGTCCAAAACTATAGAAAGTGGGTAAAAATTTCAAAAAAGGTTCTATAAAATAGTGAAAATTTTAAAATTTTCATACCATTTTGAATTTTTACCCACCATAGTGCCTTTGAGATCAGAACTTCGGAAGCGAATTCTGAGAGCATCGTCTAGCGGAATCCCTCCACGTTTGATCCATGTAAATTCCATTGCCCCTCTCTTTCATTTTCATGCAAAATTTTTAAATTTTCATGGTCAATTTAATTTTTTGGATCATCCCAACTTGGGCGTTTTGGCCCACGCAGAAATCGGGCATTTTTTCGTGTATAGGGCTCACCATACATGGAAAATTCCATGAAACCCACATATATATGCTATTGTTTTGAAAAAAGTTGCGTATAGGGCTGCAAACAAGAATTTCATGGTTAAATAATGATCAATTTTTATTTTTTTTGCAGGATGGTACTAGAGTGGAGAGAGAGGGAACATGGTGATGTTGAGGAAGTTGTTCAAGATAATCTCATGGGTCAACGGGCATTACGGGCATGTGGTTTATACAAGTTTTGGAGTCTTGGAGGCTTGAAGGAAAATCCAAGACCTCTCCAGCTGCTAGTAGATTATTGGGATCCAAATTCTGAAACTTTTCAGATAGATGGGATGTCGCTCAACATTGAGGTTGAGGACATATATTTCATCACAGGTTTGTCTCAAGGAGGGGAGGTGGTGAACCTCTGATCTTGTGGGCCAGGAGGTGGGTTGACCATAGATGACTACATTGTTGGGTACTACCTTTCCAATACAGATAAGGTTTGGAGTCAAATCCCAACAAACTCGATTCGAATTCTGGGGTTGAAAGCCATAGTCTTGGCCTTAGGCAGGATTGCAGGTTTGGATTCACTCCACCAGGCCTCACGACCAATGATGTTCTATGTGGTAGAGTGTATGTGGCGTATAATATATGACTGGAGTACTACGCTACTGAGAAACATGAAACACCGGCTCAGTGACTACAAGATGGGCAGGGTGCGAAACTTTGGGTTTGGAAGCATACTGAGCACATTCTTCTTTGAGCGGGTGCTAAGGCTAAGCCCTAGAGTAGACATTGCTCCACATGGAGTCCAGGATCAATATCAGCGACACTGGGCTAATGGCATGCACAAACTGGGAGGTAGAAGGGTGGCTAACCCCTACCCAGCAGAGTTCTTTCCATGGTGGCGGAGATAGCTCATCGCCATAAATGACTACCCCTATGTAGGGATTGAATTCCGCGGTGATCTAGACATGCCCCTACCACCAAGAGCAGCTTATGGAGACATAGGTAATGAATCCTAAACCCACTTTTAATTTTTGAATTATTTAATTTTTTATGTTTTTTGATATATGAAATTGTTGTTCTAGCAATCTAACACGTAAGAATATTCGTAATAATGTCGGATCCCTAATACGATACAATCCATTAAGTTGTGAAACCACTAACTAATAATCAATACATACCTCAAGAGAATGGACAACATGTGAAATGGAATCATGCAATAAATCAATAACAGCACTATATTTAGTAACATTGTTTGACGAAGTCCATAAACATACACCTCCTGAAGACAATACTTGACCTGTAGGAGTATAGATCACCCAAGCAACCAAAGATGAGTTTTGAGTGTGGCGGCTAGCACCATCAGTGAATCCTATGTAAATGGAAGACTCCATCGACATCTTCCATAACAAACAAAATCTAATCAACAAACCTGATCACCATAAGAAAACCTAACTATGCAATGTAAAACTCTACAATAATATACAAAAATCAGCCCTAGTTGAAGATCATGCATAGTATTTTTTGAGATAGATCCCATTTCTAGGCTCTGCCAAGGTTGTCCCTTCATAATCAACTAGCTCATAGGCACCTTTCTCTAAGACACTCTTAACCACGTAAGGACCATACCATATGGGATTAAACTTTTCTTCCCCCAAGGGTTCCTTAGCTTGATCCCACAAAAGGACCAAGTCACCTTCACTAAACCACCTAGGATGGACAGACTTATCATACTGGACCTTAACGTGACACTTGTTAGCCTCTAGAACCAATACGACATATCGGTGCTGCTCATCGAGCTACTCTAAGTGGACCAAATTCTCTTCCAATGGATAAGTGTCTGGTAAAAGCTCCATAGCTAGCTTCAAAGAAGGGATTTCATATTCAACCGACAATATTGACTCCACTCCATGCACAAGCTAATAGGGAGAAAAATTGGTGGAAGTATTAGTCATGGTTCTATAGGCCCACAAATAAGGATACAACATGATATGCCAATTACTCTTACTCTGTGCAATGGTTCATTGGAGAATGGACTTTAAGTGACTTGTTCACTACTTCAACTTGTCCATTCGCTTGAGGGTAATAAGAATAGGAGTGCTCTTGCTTATATCCTAACTTGAAATCCAACTCTTCCATCATTTTTTTTCTGAAATTATCTATCATGGTTAGTGACAAGCTCTTTCGGAATGCTAAATTGGGTGATAATCTGGTTAAATACAAAATGTGTGGCTATCTCACCATTGGATTTAACTGTGCGCATAGCATCTGCCCATTTCATGAAGTAATTGACAGCCACAATAATATGATGGTTCCCTCCAACTAAAGCTGGGTTGCAATCCATAAAATCAAGCCCCCACCTGGTGAAGGGACCATTGGTGGCAATAGGATGAAAAGGGGATAGACATGAGCACATATTACGTTCAAACACCTATCAAGGGTGGCACTTCTTGACTGCATTAACGCAATCCTTAGATATGGATGGCCAAAAATAGCCCATTCTCAATGTGTTTTGGGCTGTAGAAAGCCTAGATAAATGACCACCACACGCCCCTCTGTGGAAATCATTAAGTATGACCTTAGCCTCATCATGAGTTAAACAACGACGTAAAATGAAATCCACCCCAAATCGGTACAAAGTATCATCCACTATGAGGTAGTTCTTTGCTACGTGACGTATTCGTCATCGCTCATCCCGTCAGAGGTGAGTAGGGACCTTCAATGTTTTCAAATACACGATAATATCCCTACACCAAGGGTCCATAGTTGAGATGAGGAATATATTCTCATCAACAAAAGAATCCTCATAAACCTCCTTTTCCTCCAAATTTGGGAAATCAGATATGAGCTCAACAAAGATTAACGATTTCTTCGATTTCATTGAAACGAACTCGAGATCAAACTCTTACAAAATCACAATCCATTTATTATATTTTTCCCCAATAATCCTTCTAGTGAGGATGAACTGAAATGGATTGATGTGAACTATGACTGAAGTTTGGCGAAGGAGAATGTAGTGTCTCAAACACTGAACTGCATGAACAGTGGCTAAGGATAGATTCTCCACATGGGAATAATGAAGTTCTACATCAATAAGGTTTCAGCTCAAATAATATATGACATGCTCATGGAGCTCCTCATCCTCTTGAACCAATACAATACCAACCGTATCCTGAGACGCGACCACATAAATCAAGAAATCACGGCTATAGTCTGGTGGACTAAGCACGGGGGCCATTTCTAAGGATTTCTTAAGAGAATCAAAAGACTCCTGGGCTCGCCCATCCCAGTAAAAAGGGGTGTCTTTCTTCAACATACGCATGAATCCTTTAGTCAAGTTGGAAAAATTGACCATGAACCTTCGTAAGAAGTTCGCATACCTTGTAAACATTGAAGTTGTTGAATTTTATGCAGGGGAGACAATTGAAGTATTGCCTCAACCTTCAAGGGATCGACTCTAATACCCTCCTTGGATATGATGAATCCTAGTAAACGACCAAATTTCACGCAAAATATGCACTTATGAGGATTTAAACGAACTTGACAATGATGACATCTTTCAAACATTAATCACAAATGGTAAGGATAACACATTCTCAAATGAGAGCGGGCAGGGAGATCATCCAAATATACTTCAATAATCATTTTAAGATCATGAAAGATTAACGTCATGGCCCTCTGAAATGTAGCTTTGGCGTTTTTAAGGCCGAAGGGCATCTTTCGATATGCAAAATTTCCCCAAGGAAAAATAAATGCAGTCTTGTGTTGATCCTCAGTCTCAATTTGTATCTAATTATATCCAGAAAAGTTATCCATAAAAGAAAATACCTCACTTCCTGCACACTCATCCAAAATTGGATCAATAAATGGTGTAGGGGAAATTATCTTTAGGACAGACTCGATTTAAATTATGGAAATCATTGCATATTCGGATTGCTCCCTCCTTCTTATCCACCGGAACGGGATTTGAAACCCACTCCATCAAGGGAACGAGATAAATAAAACCAGCTTTGATAATTTTCTCTATCTCAACTTTAATGGTGGGTGTTTTTCTAGGATTCACAGCACGCAAATGTTGTTGAACCGGCTTTGCATCTAGATAAGTCTTGATTTCGTGTTCAACAATACAAGGGTCTATACCTGCCATTTATTCATATGACCAAGTGAAAATATCACAAAACTCCTTAAATAGCTCGGTATACTCTTTAATCTCATCGGGGGAACAATCCGCTCCAATGTAGACATTTTCAATCTTACTAGGATCACAAGAAATATTCATAGGAATTGTTGGTGATAGGTTAGCCATGTTCCCTTTAGCCATCTGACCAGGAGAGCTTAAGGGGACCATGGGGCTACCAATTTTCTCGCTTATAATCGCCCTAAAGTCATCACACTCTAAACGATCAAGCTTAGGAAGGAAATATGATCTATGGTGCACCTCTTCCCAAGGTTGTTCAATCCCGTACATGGCCTCAAGAATAGCTTCATCTGAAGAAAAAACATCATCAAGGTAATCGTGAGAGTGAGATGACTCTACTTCCCATGCAAGCAGCACATAAGGGTCCTCCTCCTCCATCTATGAAGAGGAAGGACTAGGATATACAACATGATCAAGATTCGCTTGATATGCCACCATTTTTGCAGGCAACAACACGTCTATCTCAACAAGCACACTCAAAGTAATCGATGAAGGAAGAATCCAAGGATCTTCCATATGGGTAGTGTGAAAATATACTGAATTTGACAAGGATAAAGCCCCACCAAGACTAGACCCAATCATAAAAATGGGTGTAGGACAACTAAAGGTTCCCATGAGAGAAGGATACATACCCACACCCACATTCTCAGTTGACAACTAAGAATGATAAATAATCGTGATAGAAGCTCCCGATGATACGTTGACACTCGGATTATGGAATGAATTTTTATCAATAGTAACAATATTCCCATTAAAAAAAAAGCAAACCACTCGGAATAGGGAAGAAGCTACAGCTTTCATATTGTACATCCAATTCCTACCCAACAAAATATTGTATTCAAGGGGCGCATCAACCACCTCGACCTAGATCGCGACAGTCTTCCCTCCCAATTGGACCTGTAGAGAAGGAAGTATACCATGCGGCTGAAACGACCTTCCATCGAAACAAGTCAACATCTTGAAAGACTAAGACAACATGGGAGAACCTAAACCCTTCCAACAAGACAAAGACATCACGGAAGTGGCAATGCCTTCATCAATGACAGTACACATGATGTTGTTGTTGAGACACTCTACATGAATCAAAAGAGACATGTAGTAAATAAATCTAGGCTAGATTCCATGAGTTTCAAATTTGATCACGAAAGAAGAACTATCATCACTAACCCCATGAGCAGACAACAAGGCATTTCTATGTGAACGAGAAGTCTGAATCACTTCTAATGCGGAAATTGCACAAGGACTCTGGACCAAATCCTTGACAACTGAATAGTTATGGGTGGTTCGAGCATTAGGATTGTTCCCCAAACGCTTCAAGACTCCCTTAGTAATTTGAGGCAGAACTTCAGGTTTATCCATAGGTTTTTCAATTCATAAAGAGCTCTCGGGTGGATCAAGTTCTTTCCCAAGGTCTAGTTGTGACAAACCATAATCTTTCACACACGTCAAACCTTTGGTAGATCTCACCATGTTGATGCAACCGTGACCACTAGCGACCTCTGGAGGATTTTGAGTTCCACCAGATGCTCAACCAAGATCAACGGTCCTCGAGTTCATATTTTGATTATTAGTTAAAGGATTAGTAAACATAGTTGGGTCCTGTGCTATGAACTTCGAGGATTCCTCCATATGAGGGCACAAGTGAGTGAGGTGATTGTCCTTACACAACTTACAAGGAAACTTCACCTTACATTTAGGTTTCTTGTCCCCCACAGCATTTTTCATGTTCTTCTCATTATTATTACCATTTTCATTTTTATTCCCACCCTTATGATTATTTTTTCGTTTCTTTTTATTCCTTCCAGGATTTCGGTTGCCTTTCGGGTTCGACATTTTCACTGAAAGCACACTCGCTGATTGGGTGGGTTGAGACAAAGTTGTGGCTTGTCCCGACGTAGGTTGGTTAAGCGATAACTGGCTCACTTATTTCATAACTGAGTCTACAGGCTTGGTACTTATGGAGCCAACAATGCCATTGGCATGTGGCCCAGGTTTAATCTTGGGGTCAAAATTGGATATTGGAGCATTCGGGATAATCTCATACAAGAGTCCAGATTGAGCATAGATCAAATCCAACTTTTGAGCCCTAAAGATAGCTTGGTCCTCATTTTGAACTCCAGATGTACAAACACCCTTCGTGATGTAAGGTAACAATGACTTGAGGAACCACTCTAGAAGAAACTCTAGTGGTATAAAGGATTTAAATAATCATTTCTGTCTACGCCATTCTTGAATATGATCCAAAATATGCGTGGCTTTGTATTGCCAGAAGGTCAACAAGAGTTTGGTACCGGCGTCGTAACATACTGGTAGCTGGAAATGATTAAGAAAAGTCATGGAAAGGTCATCAAACGTAGTATAGGTCCCCCCTCGTAACTCTATATAACATTTCACCGCAAGACCTATGAGGATGCATTGAAATAACCTCAAACAGATGGAATCATCATGTAAGGAATTTGAAGAGCGCCAAAGGTGGAAGGTTGTGACATGCTCACCAGAATCTTCACCAGCCTTATCTTCGAACTTGGGAATGTCTAAAGGAATCTTGGTAGGGACTTCCAGCCATGCCAGATTATGAGACACGGGATCATTTGTTAATCTTGACAAATCGGGTAGGTTCAAGGTCGCAAGGAAAGGGATCCTAGGTTGAGCCGGTCGATGCCACGCTCCATGGTAGGACCGATTCATGTAAGGTTGATTTCTATACACACCATGGCCTTGGTCGGTGGGATAATAACCTCCTCCCATATGACCCATAAAGGGTTCAATGGAAGCATTGTAATGCAGAGTACCTTGATTATGAGGTGCTACAAAGCCATAGTTAGAAGAGTAAGTAGGTTGTTGATACTCATACCCATACGGTTGATAGTTTTTTCTGTACTGTAGTCCATAATAATTTCCATGGGAAGCTCCATAATTTGTACCATAACATGGTCCATGGAATGATCCATAAGATGTCCCATGAGATTTTCCATAAGATGGTCCATAGGAAGGTATGTGGGAAGCTCCATGAGCTGGACCATGAGATGATCCACGAGGTATTCTATGAGACAATCCAGAAATAGGTACATGACCTATTGACACAACAGGAGGCACTTTTCCTTGTGATACTACGGTGTTAGCAGTCATAGGATGAACATGGCTTGTAGTCAAACTCCAGATTGAAGGACCACTAGAGTTAGGAAGAGGATGCGTCAAAAAGGAATTTGATAAAATAGGTTGAGAAGTATATGGAATATGTGAAGGAATATAGCTTGCACCCCTAATATTCACATGTCTCGGCTTAGGTTCCTAAAGAGGAACACTAGTGCTAGGTCTAGGCTATGTGTGTGAAGGAATTTCCACTGTTGGAGTGGATGGTGCAATCTAAATACTATTGCCAAACCTCTCCACATGGAAAAGAGTAGAAGTGCCCCCAGGTGCAGTACCTAGGTCAGCAACTGGATCGACATGTGGTGTCGGACCAGGATCAGGAATATCAAGCATGCCATATCTAATGCGGCCAGTTTTGGTGGGTTCATGGCGAGTCTCTTCACCCGGATAGTATAACCAATACTGGGGGTCATAGCTAATGTAATTAGGAAACTGTGATAAATCATTTTGTGACGGTCTAGTCCCATCAAGACTAGACTTAGGAGGAGTTCCATATGTTCTTGAAGGATCAACTTCCTCCGCCGGAGGCAAGGAAGGTGGAAGCTCCGGGACCTTAGGATCATGATGACTCATGGAAAGATCTCTATGTCAATCAAAGTGATGACTAGTCTACCCAGACTGTCTAGCTCTATCTCTCAAGGGAGGAGGAGATGTAGAAGGCAGAAGACCTGCTAAACGACAATAGAAATGGGGAGCCACACTCAGATCCACAATGACTCAACAAAAAGAAAAGACTTGATCTATCTATGTAACCCTAAGAATACTAGCATGCACATAGCATACACCTAAGAAAATCTAAATCCAAACAACAAGCAAACCAAGGGTAGGATAAGTGAGCTCCCGAATGAAGCAGGAATGTCTCGCCTAGGAGAGGCTTGAGACTCCCATACACAACAAATGGAGGTGTGTAACCAATTAAAGTGGCCCTGAGCTTCAATGCATATAGCGACTGTGCTTTTCGACCCCTACCTGGCCAGGACACCTACAGAATAACCTATGCAAATACCCCCTCGATCACCTAGGTAAGGAAACTAAGGTCACATCAATATAACCAATGCTCAGGGGGACAGTTGTAGGAATGATTGATCGTATGGGCATGGTAGTAAATATTGAAGCCTAAAAGAACAACTGGTACCCCAGGGGTGCACCAATCAATGCCTCAAAGGCCCCCAGATATGAATATAATCTTGAAAATATCTCTGGTGCTCACAGAAAGTAACCAAGGGTCATCCTAGTCACAATCGCATGCATTTACTCATGATTAACTCCCATTTAAGAGGAGAATCCTGAGAAACACTAAGTATACCAAGGGTTTCACACTCTCACCTGGATAGACACCTAATTGTTTTGTTTAGTGGTCTTGGAGAATTAACTTACAATGAACTATTCCAAGACCCTAAAACCTAATCTTGTTCATGCACAATAGAAAACAAAAGAGTGTAATTCATTTTATTAAGCATTTATTTTAATTGGTTTTTATTACTCAAAGGGTAATGGTCATGCAACTTATGGTGTTGTGACACAACATGAAGCAAAATGCACACCCAACAATCAATGCAAATGCACTGTGTAGAATGAAAAACAGGGTATGCTACTATGTGAAGTGCAAAAATTTTCCTTCAAATGTAACTACAATCATTCATATATGAAAATATGACTAAAATTCACCAAGCAAACCTAATGCAAGTACATTCTAATGCAAAATCCAAGCAATGCATAACTATGCGAAAAGAAAAAAATTTGTATTTTTTATTTAAATGAGATATAAAATAAAAAAATATGACACTACAACCCTCAGACTCTGTAACCACTCACAAACATAAACCAAGCAAAGCACCAAGGTAAAAGAGACCTAATGCGCTAGTCTCAAACCAAAAAGTAGAAAATGAATGACAAGAACATTTCTAAAAATCAAACTAAAAAAAGTCTCTGGTCAGAAATAGAGGGTGTATACATACTCTAGAAGCATCCAAGAAGACTCAGCAATCATCCAAACTCACCCAGCAACACTTAATCCTCCCAATAAAGCTTAAAATCAAGTCATATGCCATTTTTCTCATTAAACCAGCGTACATACACAAATATTCAAGGAAAACCCACTTGTATATGCAACTGTGAAAGCTAAACCCACGTACAGGAAGAAAAAGGAAGAAAAATATGGAGAACATACAAGCTGAGACAAAATTTACTCCTTCAGGACCCTACTGGGGAAACATTCCCCCAGATCCGACATAGAAACAGAGAAATCAGAGAAATTCAAGTACATTGAAAACTAAGAACCCCCAAAGATAAATAACTAGGAACCTCCCCAGTATGTTCGCCAATTCTATTATGGAGAGAATCTTCCTATGGCTTAGGGTGTACCACGACAGACAGATAGACCTGAGAAATCAATCCCTTCCCAATATGCAAGAAAAACCAAACATCTAACACTTAAGGATCTCGAATCGTACCTTATTCCAGACAGTTGAAGTAGATCCCCATTGAGATTTTTCCAATCCCGCTTGCACTAGCAATTTTCTCTCAACAACAGCAAACAACAAAAGCATTCTATATAATATGGTGTTAGATCTACTCTAGCATATATAATCAACAATGTATAAGATATTTAACATATCATGGATTCAATATTCATTGAAATGCACATTATTTGACAAGAAAAGATATTTCTATTAATCAAATTAGAGATTACACAAGTGACAACCTCTATCGGCACGTCTGCGAACCAGAGAAACCGAGTCCTCCACCACCTCAATACTCCATCTCTCGATAGCAAGCTCACAAGAAAAGGAAATCTTGGGAAGAACACAAACTGATCCAACGGGACAAAGGGATACAAACTCAAGTATATGCAAGCTATGGCAACAATGGACTATAGTTTCCTTGCTCTGCAATTCCTCTTCTTCAATGTATCCAAGGGGTTCCTTATATAGAACTCCAAAGGGGTAATGGAGGGTCAAATCCGAGCAATATTGAGGCATATGGAAGGCCAAGAGTCAAGTGGTTCAGACACCCATCATGGAAAACTCCAAAAATATTTGGATTTATGCACACATCCCGATGTACACGGGTTTGTTATCAGGAATATTGCACCTTCTGCAGATAGAAGTTGTTCCTCTGGTCTGAATGGTTCAGATCCAGAACAAATGAGTGAACGACAAAGGGTCATGATCTTCCCTGAATGTTGTAAACACCTAGAATATTTCTTTGATCATGAACCTATGTACCTACAAACACATCAAACAAACATGCACATCAAAGATACCAGAAAATCATCTACACATCCATACTAGTGACTAAGGAATCTAGTAACATATACATGTGAAATCAAAACAACAGATATGTGGGATGGAAATCAGATTTGCATTAAGAATGAATGAAGAAGCTTACAACCATTGCCTTAGTGTTGACAAACTCCTCCACAAGACAAACACCTCATCCCCGATAGCTCCAACTTGCTCTCTATGCTATCCAATGATTTGGACTAGGTAGTCAATTCAACAGCATAACAATACCATTCAGTTCTCCCCCTTAGCTATGGATATGAGCTTGTATTTATAGGGCTCAATGGATAGGGATAGTTGAGAGAATTATGGGTGAGGTGGCTCCAAGATCCTACCAAGGGGGATCTCGAGCTCAAACTAACCCATATTGATAGGGATAAGGGAGGACACGAGGCTCATGATCTAGACGCCTCAAGAAACTTCTCTTTTTCCCATTTTACCCAAGGTACCGCTTTTGTTCCCTTATGACAGAGCGGTTTAGATGAGAACTGCTTTAAGAACAAATCCTATAGGCAGTGACACCACTTCTCTATAATAGGACATAGGCGTTGCTGAGCAAGGTACTGCTCATCATCCAAAGGGTAAGCACGATGCTAGTTTTTTCAAGTAGAATTGAAAAATAGATCAAGTTTCCACTCCAAGTTTTGGGATTAAGGGAAAACATAGGGGTTAAAGATCTCATTACATGATCGTGACAGGATTTAGGTATAACAGAATTCCCCCCAAAGCATGAGGCTTAGAGGGATATGATAAGCGAGAGATTTGAGAGAACAAGTTGTCACTTCGAGGTGAGAATGTCAGCTCGATCGGAGAATGTCATCGAGTAGGAATCCATAGTACATCAATACTTTTGAATCATAGACAAAGGTAACCAACTCATGGCTGCAGACCAATACAAGGTAGATCCATGAGAGGAATAAACAACCATGGCTACTAGAATACAATGTAGATCCATGTGATAGAGGACTCAAACTTGGACATAGCTACTAGACATACAACGTTGATTTATGTCATACAGACACAAATTTGAGCATAGCCATGACCATACAAATGTGGATCCATGTTAGATATACAAAACTCCATCGCAACCTGGGGAAAGCAATGAGTGCTAAACAAGTACCTAGGGTCTTCGTCTAGTCTTCCACAAAGTACGATTCTATCCATGTGATTACAATGTTCTGAAGTCGAACATGGTAGAAACCACTTGATTACCGGCCAATGATGTAAACTGTTAACAAGTGCGAGGGAGATCACCATTGATGTCAATGATTCCCAAGGTACCCTAGCACAATCTACTGAGCATGAATAGATGTCTTGATGTTGAACACCCAGTCGATTCTATCGATCAAACGTCAATGACATGAACCTATTTCAAGAGAGAGAGAATCTGTCATTGAGGCATACAGATCTCAAGGTACTAAGTTTTGTTTCTAAGACTATTTCCTGGATGATGAGCTGATGTCAAAGGGAATAGTCTCGTCAAAGGAGGGCCATGATGAGTTCCACATCAATGACACGAAACTTAGAACAAAGTTATGGAATGATGTGAATAAGGTAACCATAAGACTGACTCAAAAGTACTGACTTAGAGACTATTTTGACTATAGAGGTAAAACTTCTTCAACTTATGTTTGAACATCGGGCAGCATGACACAAGACTTCGCAGCATGACTAGACCATACAAACACATAGTGCGATGATGGACAATGCATTCTTTTGAAAAAATCAAAGGAGTGACATGACTCATGAAATTAGATTGTCATGGAGATCAGCTAAATACCCAATTGACTGAAATGATATGCAGACAAGTGCCATGTTCAAAGGTAACGACAAACTATTGCCATTTATTTGCAAAATGATTCCCTTCCCATTTTCCCCATCATGGTTGATGAGTGCCTCTTTCTGGTTTTACGAGTTCAAAGAGGGTAAAAAACACTCATTATAGCTTGTCTGAAGACAAGTCCAAACTCATATGTTTTACTAACCTAAGAAAGGAGGGGTTCGTTCCCAAAAGAGGGTCTGTCAATGTTTAAATTAACGAGTCCAATGAAATTTAACTCGGTATTGTTCATGTTTAGAGATTCTGAACGACCATGGAAGAAGACTCCATAGGGTCCCTTTTCATAAAATAGTTCACTTGAACTGAAAAATTGATAACCTACTGTCAAATGAACGACTCTTCAAGTGCTTTAACGAGCGTGAAGAAGACAAGATCACTCAACAATATTTTCGTATTTAAGGAGCCCAAAAAGAGTTTAAAGAAGACTCCACTATCATTTTTCATGTTTGAATCCAGAGCATGAAAAATTAATAAACTAAGCTCAAAACACTTTTCACGTTTTAACCAGAGCGCGAAAAATGAAAAGTAAGCTCAACACCATCTTACTGTTTTTAATGAGCTTGAAGATCAATTGAAAGAATGGTCTAAGGTTGGTTTCATTTTTATGCAAGATCGAAACCAATGGGTAAATTATGCTTGAAAAATCCCATCAACATGATATACATAGGTTGGAAGTTTTCCCTAGGCATGATTGCTAGTGAAGCTTACCCCTAGCATGGTTTCTAGGGGCTCGACATGCCCCCCAAGCTTCATTTTTTGACGATTCTTCTTCCATACCCAACCTAAAAACCTGGTTACTAATGTGAACATGTTCACCAGGGATGTACAAAGAATGAGAATCAGGTAGGTGAAAAGAAGGTTCAAGTTCTAACACTAAAGGGAAGACTCGAATCAAAGGAAAGGGATCTGTTTCATTTTTGCACAAGCTTGAAACAGAAGGTAACTATGCTTGGAACTGTTAGATTTTTAACATTAAGCTAGAATAACATTAGGATATTTAACTAAGAGAACAACAAGCAGAGCAATCAAAACATATGAGACAATGAACACAGTGTTTTCCTCAGGGAAACCATAAATGGAGAAAACCCCACAACTTCCTTAGAGATAGAATCAACACCAAAGTAAAACCCAAAACAGTAAGTGATCTCCCGACAACAGTAACCTTCTTCTTATCTAGCCCTAGTGTCTTCTCCTTCCTCAACTATGTGCTACACTTGAGTGTGTATGTGATGTGTGCTAAATAGAGAGTCCAACTCTCTGTTTATACTAATCCTGGCATGACTAAAACCCTACTAGGTCCGACCTCTACTAGGAGAGTCTAATAACCCTAGTGCCCCGAAACTGCGGGGACTTTAACCCTTAGACAATCGGAGGGTTACCCACAATGAATTGACATGACTTGTTTACATTATTGATTCTCCCGATCGGAACATTGGGGTATGACATATCATGATAACATCCCAGAATAAACATCGGGTTACAATAGATAAGAAATACAAGTGAATACATTCCAAAGTTATAATTACATCAACACTCCCTCTTAACTAGGAAGGTATTCTCTCGACACAATTTTCACCACTGGTCTTCTTCTTTGCGTCTTCTCATCATCTTCATATTCAAGTCATATTTGTCTTCAATTCTTCTTTGTATTCAATTCATCTTCATCTCTGGATCTGGATCATCACTAGACATCATCACTGGATCTGGATCATCACTTGATCATGATCATCACTCAATCTAGATCATCACTGGATCTGGATCATCACTCGATCTAGATCATCTCTGGTCATCATCACTAGATCTGGATCATCACTTGATCTAGATCATCATTGCTGGATCATAATCACTAGATCATCACGGGGTGCTATCTCATGATTCTTCTCATCACAGGAAGTTCTACAGAGCCAGCCCTTTTTCATGCTGGTTGTAGGCCTAGCCTCCATGTAGGTATTTCTTCAGTGCTTACATCTGACACTAAGTCAAAATGGCTCGCCCAACACTTACATTTGACTTACTCATCAGAAAGGAACACCCAGCACTCACATCTGATCATGTAGGAACCAATCCTATAATTGTATTAGAAAGGCCTAGCACTGACATTCACCAGCATGATAGGAACCCAACTACTATCATCTGTGAAAAGGCTCAGCACTTACAACCACCAGCATGATAGGACAAAACTACTATCATATGTGGAAAGGCACAGCACTCACATCCACCAACATGGTAGGACACACCTACTACCATCTGTGGAAAGGCATAGCACTTACAATCACCAGCATGATAGGAACCCAACTACTATCATCTGTGAAAAGGAACGGCACTCACATCCACCAGCATGATAGGAACCTAACTACTATCATCTGTGGAAAGGCCAGCACTCACATCCACCAGCATGATAGGAACCCAACTACTATCATCTATGGAAAGGCACTGCACTTACATCTGATCATGTGGGAACACATCCCTCAGTCACATCAGAATGGCTCTCAGTCCTAGACTGAGGATTCCTGGTACCTCACCAGGTAGCTCCATTCAAATAATGGTGGTAGCCCTTATATCTAATACCAAGTCATAATGGCCAACACTCACATCTAACATGGAAGGAACCTAATCCTTTAGCCATGACAGAATGGCTCAGCCCTTACATATGATCAAGTGGGAACACATCCCTCTATCACATCAGAATGGACATGCACTCATATTTGATCATGTGAGAGCACATCTCATAGTCATATCAGAATGACCCTCAGTCCTAGACTGAGTTTTCCTGGTACCTCACCAGGCAGCTCTATTCAAAGAATGGCAATAGCCCTTATATCTGATCATGTAGGAACCAATCCTACAGTCATATCAGAATGGCTCAACACTCATATCTGACATGGAATGAACCAATCCTCTCACCATGACAAAATGGATTAGCCCTTACATCTGACCATGGAAGGAACCAATCCTCTCACCATGTCAGAATGGCCCACAGACTCATCACTTCCCTTTGGAGGGAATCTCGATCTGGAGAACACCAAGTTTCTCCCTGAAGTATTCAAACTTCACCCTAGCCAATGGCTTTGTCAACACATCAGTTATCTGATCATCCATCGCAACATATTGGAGCTTCACTGCTCCCCTCTGCACCATATCCCTGATATAGTGATACTTGATCTCAATATGCTTCGACTTGTCATGGAATAATGGATTCTCTGACAACTTCACGCAACTCTGGTTGTCACAATGTATACAAGTAACATCCAACTGGAGATCAAATAAATCAAACAGTAGCTTCTACAGCCATACTGCCTCACAACTGGCTGAACAAGCTGTGACATACTCTGCTTCAGCTGTACTTAGTACCAAACAGGATTGTTTCCTGCTAAACCAAGAGATCACACCTAATCCCATACTGAAGCAACACCCTGAAGTGCTCTTCCTATCAATGGCACTGCCTGCCCAATCTGAATCAACATAACCCTCCAGGTTAATCTTTTGATTCGCATCGTACTTGAGCCCATAATCAACTGTACCCCTCAAGTACCTCAGAATATGCTTTGCAGCAATCAAGTGAACATTTCTCGAATCTGTCAATGTTGGAGCAGGGTCCCGTAGCTACAGAAGAAGCTGCTAGTTTTGGCGGAGAGATAAAGTTTTCGCGGAAAGAGGACAGGGCAGAGCTACGACGCCGTAGCACGTTTCTAGCTGGAGAGCAGAGCCGGAAACCATGACTTTTGGGATAGAAAATTCAAGAAGGCAACGGTACCCGAGCGGTCGAGAGAAGAAAGCTCAACCACTGCATTGAAGGCAGTGGCGAAAGACAGGAGGGCTCAGTGACCCTCATAAATAAGAAGGAGCAACGAGGCTCAAGCATTGAAGGCGAAGGACAGAAAAGAGAAGCGGTGCATAGTACCCATGGTCAGTTCCGGGAAGCATGGAAGACTGCAGAGAGCTGTGGTGTGACGGGAAGCGGCTACCTCAAGGACAGAGAGGACCGACTGTCACTATTTAGGGTTTGGGTTTACTGTTGGGACAGGCCCACAGTGTTGTAATGGCAAGACCTTCGGGCCGCCTACAAAAGCTTGTATTTTGTATTGTAAAGGGTTAGCTAATTAGTCAGTTAGCCAGTCGGTTGGCTCTTAGGATTGAGTCGTTAGTTGGTCAGTTGATTATTTTGTAGACTCAGGAGTCAGTCAGACAGACTGTGCTGTAACGATCCAGACACTTAGCTTGTCTGTGAGTCATTTGAGTCTGTATGTAACCATCCACAGAGAGGAAGAGAGGGAAGGATATATTGAAAGAAAGGCAATATAGAGATAGAAATAGACCAGAGATCTAGAAGAGATCTCGCGCTGTGTATGCAGTGCAACAGACTGTGCTAACTTCCCTCAAGATATATAATAGAAGCACAGTTTGGTGGACGTAGCTCCCATCCTGGGGGGTGAACCACGTTAAATATGCATGTTATGTGTTGCATGAATGTGATTGTACTTGCTTACTGTTATTGGTTTCTATGCATATGATGTTAGTTGCAGTAAGTGAATGTATGTATTGTTCAGCTCATAATAATGCAAGAAGAAAGAGATAAGTGAAGTATTTTAGTAAGTTGCTTAAAGACTCCTTTACGTCTGTTTCTAATGACCATTTAATCACAATATAACTTCTGAAAAGTAGAGTTTCGCACACCAGCACAGTCAACTCTAAGAGCGCAAAGTCATTGTGGTAGGATATCGCAGAGAGGCGATATCGCATTGGCAGAGGAGCTGCGATGCGCGATACTACGAGCTGAGGGCTTAGCGTTGAGGAGAGGGTTGGTGTTCCATGGTGCGCGGAGGTGCGATAAGGTTGGAGGTATTGTGAGTAAGTGGAAGTTGTGCGACGAGGGAAGAGACTGTGCGACTTGCGCGTGGATAAGGATCGCGCGGTTAAAGGTGCTGCGAGTAGATGAGGACGTGCGATGCGCAAAGATAGCTGACCTTGGGATTCACAAGAGTAAGAAAAGAGACGTAGGATGCGTAGAACCTGGTCCAAGACACTTGAGTCTTGGCCAACCCATTAGATTCACTTCGGGTGAGACTTCAGATCGCTTCGCGGTCTGTTGCCGAAAGGGCTAGTGATTTTGGGGTGTTGTTGATTAATTATAGTAAACCCGGGTCTGCCCATGCAATCAACAAATGGTTTCGTTGCCGGTTTAAACGACTGGGAGTCAATGTTCTGTTGGCATCCTACGAGAGAAGAGTTTCACCAGTGGCTGGATTCAGACTTAAGGGAGTTCACCAAGAAAGAGAATAGGAGTCCGAGACTAAGCACAGAGGCCTGGTTAGAAAAGCATATCGCTTCAGACATACACGTTATATTTTTTGTAACCTATGGAAACAAGATTTTCGACTGGTTATCTAAGTTGACAGATAGGAAGACATTCAAGAAGAAAAGAAACATTGTCTGGACACCAGAGCTGATTCAGACCGGACAGAACCTTGACAATCGGATTACGAGAGCAGTAGACTTCTGGCTTACCAGTGTGCTAGAAGGCTACGTTATAGAATTTGTAGTTGACCAGAGAAAGAGCTTCAGCGCAGCCGAATGATACTTCTTCAGAGGATATCGCGGTAAGTACCTAAGATCTCTAAACGTGTCCCTTAAGATGCTGCTATATGAAAAAGGAACAATGGATCTAGTCTCAAATGAATAAGTAAAGATAGTAATGTCACAAGAGTTTGAAAGTGATTTTGATGACATTGGACGAACACGTAGTGGAAAGAAGTATAAAGTAGATTTTAGATCTCCTATATTTGAAGAAAGTTCAGACAGTATTAGACAACAGAGCCCTAGCACCAAGAAGAACCAGAGGGGGGTATCCCTTACCACCCCTATACTCCGCAGAAGCAGACAGGGACTCAGAATAACCCCGTAGGTACTCCATCTAGTAGCTCACAGTCAGTACCTACTCCCGCTACAGTACCTTCACCTACACCGCTGAGTGGTAGTACCCCAGTCAGTCAGAACCCCCCACAGAGAAATAGAATGGGAGACGACATGAAGCTACCTATTTTTAAAGGTACAGGAGCAGAAGACCCAGAACAGCATTGGTTCCTATGCGAAGCTATGTGGACCATTAAAACAATCAACGATGATAACCTTAAACTTGTACAGTTGGTCACCACACTTAGAGACAGAGCCTTGACATGGTACATAAAGTATACTACATTACCCAAGACGCTTTCCCAGGTCAAGAACGCCATGATTAAAGAGTTTAAGAAACCTAAGTCTGAGTCTCAGTGCATCACAGAGCTTAAGGATATTAAGCAGCTACCATCAGAGTCAGTATGGGACTTTGACCAGAAATTCAAAGCTCTTATAGACCAAGTAAGTTTTGAGTTTGCGCCGAAGCAGCACAAGGAATAGTTTATTGCCGCACTGCTCCCTCATATCAGAATGCCACTAATGTAGCAGAAACTTACTACTCAAGATGAAGCGCTGGAGATGGCAATGAAACTAGAGGCTTCACCTTTAGCAGAAACCAGTACAGGCATGACAACTCTACAGACCCAGTTGGCCAGCCTTACGTTACAGATACACGAACTAAAAAAAGGGAAAGAGGTTATGCAAGACATATGGTGCATAAAGTGTAGAGCACAGGGCCACAGTAAAGATAACTATCCAGTATTTGCATAATACCTAGCGTCAGGGGCTCCCAACCCCTTACCATGAACACACGGGCCATGGTGTGAAATATGTAGAACACAAGGCCATCCACCTCAGCAATGCCCTTTGCTTCAAAAGTATGTACAGACACCTAAAAACCTATATTGTATCTTCTGTAAATCTATCGGTCATGATCCAAAAGATTGCCGAGCTTATGATCTCCTGTCAGAAAGAACACAGGATGTGTACAGAGTCCAAGCAGACACACAGGGTCCAGCAACGGGACCACAGCCGGATCAGACGTATGGAGGCCATGGAGGAGGATTCAGAGGACGAGGCCATGGATGAGGCTTCGCACGAGGAGGAGGTTTTGGCCAAGGTCGTGGACCAGTCACTTGTTATAATTGTGGAATTGTAGGACATTATGCTAGGGACTGCCAGAACGCCACTACTACTTGTAATTACTGCAAATCTTATGATCATACTATAGAAGAGTGTCCTATCTTGATAGCTAAGATCAGAGACCCTAAACCAGCCGCACACCAGAACATCCAACTTATTGTTTCTGAGCAGGAAAAACCAGAGCCAAGAGTCAACATTGCGACTCGGAGCGGTGCTTCCACCAGTGGCACATCGCAGGAGACCGGACAGAACACAAGTCAGGGGTGGGTGCGCAGAGCTCCTACTAAAGCAATAGCATTCGACCTACAGAAGAATAAGGAGACCTTTCATGAAGCTAAGGCTTCCTTTGATGAACCTACACTATCAGGACCACAGGTACCGCCGTCTAGGAGCATACCGCAGCAAGTACCTTGTAGCGATAGCCCTGAGCAGGAACAGCAGGCTACCACATCGGGAAGATGTGACGAGGATGAATCGACAGGAAGTATACAAGCCTTCCTGTACAGTTGCTTGAAACTCCTGAGAAATGATAAAGCTGTTGGTGAGCTACAGGGTATGATAGATCAGTGTCAGCAACCCTCTCTCTCGGGCAGTGCACACCGCGCTGTCCATAATATTACAAGACATGCAAGGACAGGAAGAGAGATGAAATTCACAGCCCAGATCGGTGAGTTTGAAATGGATGAGGTTGTCTTAGACTTGGGATCAGAGGTGAATGTTCTAACTAAGCAGACATGGGAACAGATGGGTAGTCCTCAGTTAGCCCTATCACCTATCCACCTAAGATTAGCTAATCAGCAGCGAGTATCACCATTGGGTCGACTATCGCAGGTGCCAGTTGATATCGACGGATTTTGTAATTTTGTGGAATTCGAGGTTATAGAAATCATTGGTGACAGTCGACCATATCCAGCACTACTGAGTATTGATTGGGCAATCGGCAGCAAAGCTGTCATTGACCTAAAGAAAAGACAAATGACCTTTGAGGATGCGCAGATCCGGGTCATCGCACCGCTGGATCCTTACCAAGGACCTAGATATATTGAACCTATCCGAGCAGAGGAAGAGGCACATAACATTGAGAGTCTCTACCAGATGACAGCAAACCAGAATGACTATATCAATCCCACTGCAGAAGGGCATATTAGCTGGCGATGCGACAGCTCATGCGCATCAGATTCGGATGTTGGTCTAGAAAATTGACAGAACAGACTTTACGAAGTCTCATCGCGCAGATGTGCATTTATAAGTAAGTCACTGTGATGGATTGGTGCCGATATCGCAGAGACTCCATCATATCATGGTCTGACGGATATCCAGGATTTTTTTTGAATAGTTTGAGCAACAAATTCCTCATGAACAGAGGATTGCAGCTATGGACCTTGCAGTTCGAGCCACACCTGCAAGATGGTGGTATGCGCATAAATAGAGCATCGCATCATGGGATAATATCAAAATACTGATGGCGATCAGATTTTCTCATGACAGAGAGTATGTCCAGCAGAAGTACACAGGAGAAACTGACCCCAGGATACACATTCAGACATGTGAACAGAACTGGTCGGACATTCCAGAGGATGAATGGGTGCACAGATTCATTCACACATTGGACACAATTCCAAGAAACTGGTATACAGAGACCGAGCTGCACAAAGGAACAACCACATGGCCGCTTATGATAGACAGCTTCCTACTCACCTTTGCGTTTGAGTCAGAACATCCAAGTGTTGCCCAGGCCCTAGATATAATCAAGACAAAGATTTTTGAGGATCGTACCATCTCAGTACCAATCCAACCTGAGTGGACTATCCAGCTAGAAGAGGTGTTGGAATGCTATAATTTTACATCAGAATCAGAGGAGTCGGATGAGGATCCTCGCAATACCAACATTCCAGAATCAGAAGGCACTCGCGAAGTGGAAGGACCACAGTTAGAGATTCCAACGATCACCGAGCCCATCAAGATTAAAAAGATCAATATTGGCACAGACGCAGAACCTAAGTTTGCCTCTATTGGAGACTACTGGAATGATGAAACAGTCTGACAGATTGCAGATCTGCTACATGACTATCAGGACCTATTCCCCACCAAGTTCACAGAGATGAAGGGAATAGTTGGAGACCTGGGAGTCATGAGGATACCATTAAAGGAGGATGCTAGACCAGTTAAGCAGCGCCCATACAGATTGAATCCGCACTACAAAGAAAAAGTGAAGGATGAAATTGATAAAATGCTAGCAGTAGGAATCATTGAGCCAGTAGAGGAAAGCGAATGGGTTAGCCCTATGGTAGTGCAAGAGAAGAAAACAAAAGGGGACATCAGGATCTGTGTTGATCTGCGAAAACTCAATGATGCATCACTTCATGATCCATTTCCAACACCTTTCACTGATGAAGTATTAGACAACGTGGGAGGACAAGAGGTCTACTCCTTCACCGATGGGTTTTCAGGCTACCATCAGATCAGAATACATCCAGAAGATCGATCCAAGACCACCTTTGCAACAGAATGGGGCTCGTTCCAGTATACGGTAATGCCCTTTGGTCTTAAGAATGCACCAGCTATATTTTCTAGAGTAGTAGTTGTTGTATTTAAAGAATACATTCATAAGTTCTTAGAAGTATATTTCGATGACTGGACTGTATTTGGGTTAATCAATAAGCACATAGGAAATCTAAGACTGATGTTAGAGAAATGTAGGCAGTACCAGATCTCTCTAAACTTGAAAAAATGTATATTCTGTGCACCATTTGGTATCTTGTTGGGTCACATTGTGTGCAGACAAGGCTTGATGGTAGACCCCGCCAAGATCGCTATCATTGTAAACCTTCCAGCACCTAACTCAGTCAAGTAACTGAGGACAATACTTGGTCATACCGGGTACTACAGAAAGTTCATCAAGGGTTACGCAAAGATTACAGTGCCGATGGAGAAATTGCTCAAGAAGGATGTAAAATTCCTATGGAACGAGGAATGCCAGCAGAGTCTAGACATACTGAAGGAGAAGATGGTTACAACACCCATCCTAGTGTTTTCGGACTGGACTAAGCCTTTCCATGTACATGTGGATGCATCCAGCATCGCATTAGGAGTCATCTTGACCCAGCCAGGAGAAGGGGATCTTGACCATCCCATCGCATACTCCAGCAGAAAGCTATCAACATCGAAAAAGAACTACACCACGACAGAAAGGGAGGGCTTAGCTATGGTATATGCGCTGCAGAATTTCAGGCACTATCTATTGGGCACCTCATTTAAAATGTTTACTGACCATTCCACATTGAAGTACCTAGTCAATAAACCAGTGTTAGGGGGAAGAATCTGCAGATGGTTACTCCTCTTCCAGGAGTATGATTTTGAAATCATTGTGAAACCAGGAAGACTGAATGCAGGACCAGATCATCTGTCGCGGTTAGACTCAGGAGAAGAGCCCAGTAACCTAGAAGACAATTTTCCAGATGCGCCATTGTTTTCCATATAGATTGCAGATGAGTACTATGCCGACATTATTCAATTCCTCACCACAGGAGTAGCACCTGATGAGTTTACTAAGCAGCAAAAGAAACAGTTAGTTGTTAAGGCAGCAGACTTCACCCTCATTGCAGGATGCCTATACAAGTTAGGTCCAGATGAAGTCCTACGCAGATGTGTAATGCCGCATGAAAAAGACGCTATTATCAAAGAGGCTCATTCAGGAACCGCAGGAGGTCATTTCGCTGGAAAACCAACTGCGCAGAAAATCCTAGAGGCAGGATTATGGTGGCCTACAATGCACAAAGACACCAAGTATTTTTGCAGATGCTGCGATATCTGCCAAAGGGTAGGAAAACCCTCGCGACGTGATGAAATGTCGCTGCGACCGCAGGTCACGCTGCGCGCATTCGACAAATGGGCTATAGATTTTGTGGGTCCAATCAACCCACCAGGGAAGCGCACTGGTGCGAGATACATTATCACTGGAATAGAATACCTCACTAGATGGGCAGAGGCCAAGGCAGTAAGAAATTGTGATGCTGCTACAGCTGCACAGTTCCTTTTTGAAAACATCATCAACAGTTTTGGATGCCCAGTAATTCTGATGAGCGACCAAGGTACACATTTCTTGAACAGTGCTATTGAGGCATTAACAGAAGAATTCCAGATTCAGCACCATAAGAGCACTCCCTACCACCCGCAGGCTAATGGTACAGTGGAGGCCTTCAATAAGATTTTAGAAAATGCTCTCACTAAGATCTGTAATAGCCAGAGGAATGAATGGGACCTCAGAGTTAACGCTGTCTTATGGGCATACAGAACCACATGCAAGAAACTTACGGGGCACACACCTTTCAGCTTATTATATGGACAAGAAGCTGTTATGCCTATGGAGTATATTCTCCCTAGTTTAAGAATCGCTCAGATTACCGGAATGACCGATACAGACACAGTCGAAGCAAGGTTAGCACAGCTGCTTGCCTTAGAAGAAGACTGGTTCATCGCTGGATTCCATCAGAGAGTGCAGAAGGCCCGAGAAAAATCTTGGCATGACAGACACATTAAGAACAAGACTTTCCAGATCAGAGACCTGGTGCTCCTTTATGACAGCAAATTCATCAAGTTCCCAGGGAATTTTAAGACGCATTGGTTGGGGCCATACCAGATCCAACGAGTCACAGAAGGAGGTGCCGTTCAGCTCAGCCAGCTGAATGGGGAGCTCTTGCCCACATGGATTAATGGCAGTAGGCTGAAACTCTATAGTGACAGCCTCCCCACCTCTCAACCCTAGCATGAACAGTTTATGAGCGTGCAGATGTCCAGTGTAGTTGAAAGGAGGCATCGCACCGGGAATGAGTCTACACACACACACAAAAAAAAAATGTGATGCGGAGTTTTTCCTAACACTGTTTGTTTGCGCAGGTGATGCAGAGTTGCATCGCAGCAGTAAGATGTTTACCCCTACCACATACTCAGTTTGCAACCGACAGTGGGCTAGTCAAGTCACTATCTGACTGGTAGTTAATGAAGAAATGACCGGTATCCCCTACCGTAGATTTGGCAGCAGTTTAATAAATTTTTCCAGATTTGGTAAATCTCCAACGACACCGGTGCCTGGATATGCACGCTTTGAGGGACACGTGATCAGATCTCAGCAATTATGACAGATCAGAATAACGGGTAGGGTCTCGTCCAAGTAATTATGATGATCAACGGGGTTGACCCAGGAAGACCGTTGCGTCCGGTAGCATGCCTTTGGCATAAAAGCAGTCATCCTTCAAGTAGGAAGGGTACAGTTGCCAAATCTCGAGAGCCATGCAAGGCAGTGCTAAGTGTCCCCTGTGCAGAGCCAATTAAGTTACAGAGTACAGTGACTTCTAGAGTTTGAAGCCACTGCACGCCCAGAGTATTGAGCCAAGCGAATTCTGACTGAGGCCGAACCTATAGAAGTAAAGTTTAGAAAGAACGTACTGGCCGTGCGTTCGCCATGAAGACGCCACCCAAGGTTGTGAAACGAGAGATAGCACAAGTTAGACAGTTGCTAAGGATGAAGAATCAAGCGCCAGAAGTAGAAGTTGTCACTAAAGTCTCTGCTAAGGAGAAGAAGAACGCCGAGCCGATCACTGAAGATAAGAAAGCAGAGCAGAAGACTGATGAGAAGAAATCTCCGGCTAGAAGGAAGGTGAAAATGAGAAAAAGAAAGCAACAAGAGAAGGTCGTTGACCTATCTGATCAGCTAAGACAAGCATGAAATATTGCGAAGGTACTGAAACAGAAACCTGAGGGTCAGAGGCAGCATGCGGATCTGGCCCACATCGAAGAGAAGAGAAGTGGAAGAAGACTGCAAACCCAGTGGAGGGGAGACTTCCAGAATGAGGACAAAGGCTTGTTCTCGGAGCGGAGTTCATGGGTTGCTTCTTCTCCATCCTCACGGCTCTAGATGGAAGGAAATGTTTGAGAAGGCTGGAAGATACAGATTTTCCTTGTGATAAAAGTTCTAACCCAGATAAAAAGGAAAGGATATCTGTGGAACACTTCTCAAACACTAGAGCGCTCATACAGAAGAAAGAGCGAAGAGAGCGAAACCGTGACTATGGGCAGAAAGGATAAGAGAGACCAACGAACTAAGTTACCGAAACTCCAGAAAGAACGTGCCGAGGAGATGAAGAATGAAGTCGCAGGACTTCAAGGCAGGTTGCAGAAGACTTCGCAGGAGGCAAAGGATAAGTTGCAGCAGGAGAAGCCTGTTGCAGGTGGCTCGAGGACGAGCCACAAGTAAGTGTTAGGGGACTGTTGGAGCAGGGTCCCGCAGCTACAAAATAAGATGCTAGTTTTGGCAGAGAGATAAAGTTTTGGCAGAAAGAGGACAGGGTAGAGCTACGACGCCATAGCACGTTTCCAGTTGGAGAGCAGAGCCGGAAACCATGACTTTTGGGATAGAAAAGTCAAGAAGGCAACGGTACCCGAGCGGCCGAGAGAAGAAAGCTCAACCACTGCATTGAAGGCAGCGGCGGAAGACAGGAGGGCTCAGCGACCCTCATAAAGAAGAAGGAGCAACGAGGCTCAAGCATTGAAGGCGAAGGACAGAAAAGAGAAGAGGTGCATAGTACCCATGGTCAGTGCCGGGAAGCATGGAAGACTGCAGAGAGCTGTGGTGTGACGGGAAGCGGCTACCTCAAGGACAGAGAGGACCGACTGTCACTATTTAGGGTTTGGGTTTACTGTTGGGACAGGCCCACAGTGTTGTAATGGCGAGACCTTCATGCCGCCTATAAAAGCTTGTATTTTGTATTGTAAAGGGTTAGCTAATCAGTCAGTTAGCCAGTTGGTTGGCTCTTAGGATTGAGTTGTTAGTTGGTCAGTTGATTATTTTGTAGACTCAGGAGTCAGTCAGACAGACTGTACTGTAACGATCCAGACACTTAGCTTGTCTGTGAGTCATTTGAGTCTGTATGTAACCATCCACAGAGAGGAAGAGAGGGAAGGATATATTGAAAGAAAGGAAATATAGAGATAGAAATAGACCAGAGATCTAGAAGAGATCTCGCGCTGTGTATGCGGTGCAACAGACTATGCTAACTTCCCTCAAGATATATAATAGAAGCATAGTTTGGTGGACGTAGCTCCCATCCTGGGGGGTGAACCACGTTAAATCTGCGTGTTATGTGTTGCATGAATGTGATTGTACTTGCTTACTATTACTGGTTGCTATGCATATGATGTTAGTTGCAGTAAGTGAATGTATGTATTGTTCAGCTCATAATAATGCAAGAAGAAAGAGATAAGTGAAGTATTTTAGTAAGTTGCTTAAAGACTCCTTTACGTCTGTTTCTAATGACCATTTAATCACAATATAACTTCTGAAAAGTAGAGTTTCGCACACCGACACAGTCAACGCTAAGAGCGCAAAGTCGTGGTGGTAGGATATCGCAGAGAGGCGATATCGCACCGGCAGAGGAGCTGCGGTGTGCGATACTGCGAGTTGAGGGCTTAGCGTTGAGGAGAGGGTTGGTGTTCCACGGTGCGCGGAGGTGCGATAAGGTTGGAGGTATTGTGAGTAAGTGGAAGTTGTGCGACGAGGGAAGAGACTGTGCGACTTGCGCGTGGATAAGGATCGCGCGGTTAAAGGTGCTGCGAGTAGACGAGGACGTGCGATGTGCAAAGATAGCTGACCTTGGGATTCACAAGAGTAAGAAAAGAGACATAGGATGTGCAGAACCTGGTCCAAGACACTTGAGTCTTGGCCAACCCATTAGATTCACTTCGGGTGAGACTTCAGATCGCGAAGGGGCCAGTGAGTTTGGGGTTTTGTTGATTAATTATAGTAAACCCGGGTCTGCCCATGCAATCAACAGTCAAGAACTGGCTCAAGGTGTTCACAAAAAAGCAAACATCTGGTCTTGTGTTATTCAGGTACATCAAGGACCCAATCATCTGACAATACATTGTAGCATCAACCGACTTTGATGAAGCATTACTCAATAGCTTCAAGTTCGATGCCATAGGATTGGCCATAGCCTTGCAGTCCATCATCCCAAACCTCTTCAGGATCTCTACTGCATACTTCCCTTGTCAAAGGAAGATTCCATCTGTACTCTGCCACACCTCCATACCTAGGAAACAATGCATCATACCCAAGTCCTTCATCTCTAACTCAGCAGCAAGCTTTCTCTTTGTATCGGTAATCAACCCATCCATACCTGTCACAAACAAATCATCTACATATAGTAGAAGCATCACTGGGTTGCCATCTTCAACCTTGTAGTAAAGGTTGGAATCTTCTTTACTCTTGGTAAAGCCTAAACTAGATAGAAAGCTATCAATTATGTTGTACCAGGTCCTGGGTGCCTGTTTTAAACCGTAGATGGATTTCTTCAGTCTACACACATGAGACTCCCTATCATGTGTCTCAAAACCAAGTGGTTGCTCTAAATACACTTCCTCTTCTACTACACCATTCAATAAAGTAGTCTTAACATCCATTTGGTGTATTTTCCATTTCATCACTGCAGCCAGAGCAAGTACTGATCTGATGGAAGTGTATATGGCTACAGGTGCAAAGGTTTATTCATAGTCTATTCCTTCTTTCTGAGAGAAACCCTGAGCCACAAATATTGATTTAAATTTTTCAATGCTACCATCTGCAGCATGTTTGATCTTGTAGATCCATTTGGAAGTTACAATTGACTTCCCTTTTGGTCTTGGAACAATATCCCAAACATCATTCTTCATGATCGATTGGTACTCTTCGATCATAGATTCCTTCCATTCTTTCCATTCTGCTGCTTCTTCATAACTGGAAGGTTCTTTATCAATGAAATCACATAGTAAAGCTACATACCTGGAGCAGCATCTGGTCCTCTTTATTTCTCTGTGATTCTCTTTTGGAGCCCCATATATTTCTGCACCTTGGATAATTTCATGTACCCAAGCAGGTTTCCTCTTATGAGGATTCTTCTCCAGAGGTGGATCTACAGGTATTTGTGGTTCTTTGAAATCTCGATCTTCTTCTTGAGTTTCTTCATTCATGGTTGTATCATGAATTCAGGGTGCTTCTACTTCTTCAGATTCTTTAGCAGGTCTCTTTCTGGATTTATTGTAATTTGTGTCTTCATCAAAGGTCACATCCCTGCTAATGTCAATATTCTTGTATCCTGGGAAATATATTCTGTAAGCCTTCGAGCTTTCAGAGTAACCCACAAATATACCCTTCTTTCCTGAAGGATATAACTTTGTTCTCTTCTCTTTTGGAATGTGTATGTACACTGGATAGCCAAATATTCTGAGATGGTTGACTTCTGGTTTCCTTCCAAAGAATAATTCTTCAGGAGTATTGTTCTCAAGTACTCTATGTGGAGTACAGTTCTGTACATACACCATTGTTCTGGCAGCTTCCGCCCAAAGATGCATAGGAAGATCTTGATCATGAAGCATTACTCTTGCAGCTTCCATGATAGTTCTATTCTTCCTTTCTGCAACCCCATGCTATTGTGGATTATAAGGAGTGGACAACTCCATCTTAATCCCTGAGTCTTTGCATAGCCTCTTGAATTCATTTGAAGTGAATTCTCTGCCATTGTCTGATTGAAAAATCTTGATCTTCTTTTCAGTATGGTTCTCGATCAAGTCTTTGAATTCCTTGAACTTGCTGAATACTTCATCTTTGTTCTTCATGAAGTAAACCCGTGTCTTCCTAGAAAAATCATCAATAAAAAAAACATAATATGCATACCCACTTAGTGAGTTTGATGATATAGGACCGCATACATCAGAGTGGATGATTTCCAAGATTCCTTTTCCTTTGCTTTAACTACTTGGAAATGTATTCTTTGTATTCTTCCCTTTCACACATCCTTTGAAGACCTCATCATGTTTTGCTTGGATTTCTGGAATGCCTTCAACAGATTTGCTTACAATAGGTAGTGCTCTGTAATGCACATGTGCAAGCCTTCTATGCCAAAGTTCACTTGGCTCTACTGTATCATGGACCATTTCTTGTTCTGGATGGCCCTTCAATTTGTACAATCCTCCTTCTTGTTCTCCAATCACTACCACATCATCGATAGTCTTTCCTCTAGGCCACATGATAACTTGACCATCTATGAATGCAACCCTCATTCCTTTTGCATCCAATGTTGATATGGAGAGAAGGTTATTCTTGAGTCTTGGTACAAACAATACTTCCTTCATTGTTAGAGACTTACCAGAGTCTATTTTATAGGAGGATTCCCCCACTACCTTTTATTGGATATTGGTAGTCATCTCCTAGCTTCACCTTGTGAGGTGATTCATGTTCTGACAGTCTCACAAAGGATTCATTGAATCCAGTCATATGTTTGGAAGCCCCACTATCTATAATCCAATCATCACTTCCATGATTAATGTTACCTATGAGAGCTGAGATCAAAACATATTCATCCTCACTTGAAGAATCTTCACTTTCATATCTAGTTCTCTTCTTTGATGGTTCATCATCCTCTACAGCATGAGCATGATGTCTTATTTTTTTTCCCTTATTCTTATGAGATTGAACCTTGTTCTTAGGACAATCTTTTGCAACGTGTCCCTTTTCATCACATGTATAACATCTCAATCTAGATAGGTCCTTTCTATTGTTATCTTTATGATAAGAGTTCTTACCTTTGGAGTAATGAGGATTTCTTCTTCCCTTCTTGGAGTGAACTATGAGGGCTTGATCTTCACTTCCCATCTTCTCTTATCGGGCTACTATCTGAGCTTCTTCTTGAGAGCATTCTTCCCATAGTCTGCTGAACTTGACTAAATTCTTTCTTGCACAGATTCCTTGGATGAATGAATCCCATGACCTAGGGAGGCCATTCAAGGTAGTCATCACAATCTCTGCATTTTCCACTTCTTCATCTACTACTTCTAGTTGTTCCTTGATCTGAGAAACTCTTGTGAGGTAAGACTAGATTGTTTCTGCATTCTGAATCTTCACATTCTTCAGTTGGTTTCTCAGAATCATCTTCTGGTTTATGTTCTTCCCTTCAAACAATTTGGTTAGGGCATCAAACATAGCTTTAGGTGTCTTGAGAGAGGAAAATTGTGGAATAAGGTGATCCTTGATAGAATCAGCAATGATCCTCTTTGCCATAACCAACTTCTTCTTATGTAAGGCCTTTTCCTCATCTCCCTCTGAAACTGGAATATCCTCATGGATGTAGGAGTCCAACTCATTTTCTTCTAGGACCAGGGAGATCCTATACTTCCAAGCTCAAAAGTTATCAGCTCCCTCAAGCTTTTCATCAAGCTTGGTATGTTGAGACATATTTAAATGAGAACCTCAAATGGAAATACAAAAGATTTAGATCTTACCAGGTAAAGATGTCAGATCTTGATTTGGAGCTGAAATCCCGTAGTACTGGATCAGGAGAAAATTAGGGTTTTGCTTTTCTGGAGTTCTGTCCACCCAAATGCCTTGAAATGTATTCCTAACTTCAATTTTGGAGAGGATATCAACCTATGCCTGGGATCACTTAAAAATTCCTCTTCTGTGAAAAGTCCTAATTTCCAGCAGCAGTGTTGGGTCTAAAACTGAAAAACCTCAGACTTGGATTCTGCTTCAACAGAAAGATGCGCCCTATGGAGGAGAGTTATTCCAACCTTCTTTTGCTGAAAATTTGTGGAGAGATATCCACAAAATAGGAAGCCCTAGTTCCCGCAGTTGCATAGTGTCTTCTTCTCAAGTTAGCTCGGATACCATGTTATATTTTTAACATTAAGCTAGCATAACATTAGGATCTTTAACTGAGAGAACAACAAGCACAGCAAACAAAACATAGGAGACAATGAACATAGTGTTTTCCTTGGGGAAACCATAAATGGAGAAAACCCTACAACTTCCTCAGAGATAGAATCAACTCCAAAGTAAAACCCAAATTAGTAAGTGATCTTCCGACAGTAGTAACCTTCTTCTTATCTAGCCCCAATGTCTTCTCCTTCCTCAAATATGCGCTACACTTGAGTGTGTATGTGATGTGTGCTAAATAGAGAGTCTAGCTCTCTATTTATACTAATCCCGGCATGACTAAAACCCTACTAGGGACAACCTATACTAGGAGAGTCTAATAACTCTAGTGCCCCAAAACTACGGGGACTTTAACCCTTAGACAATCGGAGGGTTACCCACAATGACTTGACATGACTTGTTTACATTATTGATTCTCCCGATCGGAACATCGGCGTATGACATATCATGATAACATCCCGGAATAAACATCAGGTTACAATAGATAAGAAATACAAGTGAATACATTCCAAAGTTATAATTACATCAACATGAACATGGTTTCATTTTTATGCAATCTTGAAACCAAAAGGTAAACTATACTTAAGGAGATCCATTTCATTTTTTAACGAGCTTGACATAGAATGGGAACTTTCCTCATAAACCTGCTCTTACCTAACATGATATCCAGAGGTTGGTAGGTTTCCCCCATTACCTAAAAGCTAGCAGCTTAGCTCCATTATGATGTCCATAGGCTAGAGACATGCCCCCCATTTTACCTATGATCAGAAAAAGATAACTAGAAGAAGGGGGGGGGGGGAATCACAAGAACATGTGGCACATTCAAGGCAGTCTAATTACTAGGAGTCATGCGATGGTCGAGTGTAACAAAAGAAGGCTAATCAATGGTCACAATATTCCCATCATGGGGAAAATGTATAACTCTAAAGAGTGTAGACACTATAGCTTTCATGGCATAAACATAATCATGTCCAAGGAGCATATTGAAATCTAAAGAACCTTGGACCACCATCATATCAATACAGACAATTTTCCCTCCTAATGTAATAGGAAAATAAGGAAGGGTCCCTAAAGGTGTAGTAGGTCTTTGATTAAAATCCAGTATCTGATCGGTGGCTAGCACAAGCTGAGGAGAACCTAAATCTTGACAAGTAGTTGATGATAGAATACTAACAGAAGCCCCTTCATCAAAAATAGTGTGAAGTATTCGCCTAGCAGTAACATTCACAACTATCTAGAAAGGAACACTCGAATGAAGACGAGACTCTGTTAGGTTACTCTAGTCAAAGGAAATAACCTCAGTACTTGGAGAGGGTTCTGTCGAAAGAGACAAAATTTCCTCTGGTCGAGAACAATCAGAATGAAGCATAAAAACTTCAGCAGGTTTTAGTTCATTCTCTACTAGAAGAGTAACCTTGATTTGGTCAAAGAGACTACTTTATTCTTAACATTCTCTGATGAAAGAGTAGGATCGGGTGGAAATGACATCAACTCGACCACTTCACTCTCCGAAGGAAGAGTGGGATCAGTTATAGATGAAACTGAATTGATCACTTGGTCAACCAGCGAGGAATCAAGGGATAACTTACTATCACTTTTTGGAATCACTTGTTGATTATCAGTAATATTTTCCAACCAACACGAAGCTTCATCCATGCTTGGACAAAGAAAATTATGATGCATAGCCTTGCATATCAAACAAGGATACAAGACTTTACCATTACGACCTTTTACCAATGGGTCACTAGTTAAGGGAGTATCATCAACATGATGATCAGAGGTTGATGACACAGATGGTTGGGACCTTTTATACCACTCTTCTTGTACACGGGAGAGACCGGGACACTCCTTAAGAAGGTGGTCCTCCTTGCAAAGCTTACAAGGGAACTTGGGTTTTTCGAGTGTTCTTGTAGAACGGGCACCATCAAGAGCAGATGGTTGCTACTTTTTCTCTTTCTTATCCTTCTTCTTCTTACCCTTCCCTTTCTTCTTATTCTTATCCACATGAATACTAACTATAGATCTTTGGTCAAGCGAAGAACAAGAAAGGGATGAACCAACAACCGACGAAGAAGGAGAGGGATTAGGTTGAGGTTGATCCTCACCTAGAGGTGTTATATTTTTAACATTAAGCTAGCATAACATTACGATATTTAACTAAGAGAACAACAAGTACAACAATCAAACCCAAGATACAATGAACACAATGTTTTTCCTTAGGGAAACCATAAATGGAGAAAACCCCGCAACTTCCTCAGAGATAGAATCAGCACCAAAAGTGAAACCCAAAAATAGTAAGATGGTCTCCTAACAACAGTAACCTCTTTCTTCCTTTCCCCAGTGTCTTTCTCTTCCTTAGCTATGCACTACAACTGAGTGTGAGTGAGTGTGGGATAAATAGAGAGGCTAGCTCTCTATTTATACTAATTCCCGACTTGACTAAACCCAACTAGGGCCGACTTCACTAGGTGAGTATAATAACCCTAGTGCCCCAGAACTACAGGGAATTTAACCTTTAGACAATAGGAGGATTACCCACCTTAACTTGACATGACTTGTTTACATTATAGAAACTCCCGATAGGAACATCGGGCTATGACATGACTCAAGTATATTACAAATACATCCCGGAATAAATATCAGGTTATAATACATAAGAAATACAAGTGAATACATTCCGAAGTTACAATTACATCAACCAAAAGGAGAGGTGACATTTGAGACATTAGGTGTAACAGGAATTACCAGATTAAACAGCCAGACCAGTAATCCTATAGTTAACCGAGGAATATTTAGAGTGGCAATAAAGGGAGGACCAATACCTTCACTTGGAGGGAATACAAAAGGTACACCTTGGAAATGGACCTCTTGAGTGGTAGTCCCATATGGGGATGCCATCTCTAAAATATCTAAAAAAACCCTAACTACCATGCACAAGCAAGTACTACTCAAACTAAAAGCAACAAGAAAACATGTGAAAGGAGTGGATAAGAGTCAGGAACCTCATAGGACAGGCCAAAAGGATAACTCATATGGTTTGAGGATTCCTAAAGGGGTCTCCCGATATACACTAGGTACATGGGAGCTCAAATAGGTAGTAGTGTTGTCTAATGCACAACTGTTCACAAGGGGCATTTCGATATGCAATCGAGTACGTGAAGTACCTTTCGATACACCTCAAGGGTACGTGAAAGGCCATTTGATATACCGATGGTACGTGTAAGAACCGCAGATGTAGTGCAGACAAATTAACGACAGCTCCTATGTTTTACGACGCCCGAACACGTCACTAACTTATCACTCAAATTGCTAAAAGTTTTAACCTAGTACTACCATTAATTTTATCTTGTCCGTTTAGGTGGAACCATGGAGTGAAAACTTGAATTTAAATAATATGCACACCGATCTATATGATAATGCAATTTTTCCTCTTCAATTAAATTCTACCTAAGAGAGGGAGAGAGATTTACTTCTCTTCCCAAAAATGCACACCCAAATGCAAATGCAATTCTATCTTTTCAAATGAAAAGTGAAATATCAATGCACCCCAAACAATATTCAAAGCAAATAAGAAAGAGATCTAGAGAACATCAAACATAAATAAACCAAAAATGTTTCCTATCTTTTCATGCTTGAAAAATATGCATAAAAACTTAATGGAAAGATGATTTCACTAATGTTTCCAAACAAAACTAACTCTAATGGACGCAAAGCTGAAAACAGATATTTCTTCTTATTGAAAGTAAGATCTAGCATTTCAAACAATCATGCACAAAATAAGAAGAAAATCGTTCAACAATGCTTGCGAATAAAGCAATAGAGAGAGAAAACTAAAACTTCTCTTTGGAACAGACAAGGAAACGAAGAATGAATCTCTCCTACCAAGCACTGAAAAAATCAGCATGCAAAAGGAAACAAGAATCGCCCAAGTAAAGAAAGACTCAAAACAACATGGATCACTCACGCATTCCAAGTCCAAAACAAACCAAAACCTACTCATGAAAATGAAATGTATATTTTCCAATCCCAATGAATAATATCTACATAAAAGAGCAAGAGGTTTCAAGAAAAGAAAAGAATGTAAAATCCAATACAAGAAACATAAACTCTCTTTGAATGTAGAGGGAATATAACAATCAAAGCAACTGCAAAAATACACTTCATTTTCATCAAAAAGTAAGCCAAAAACACACAAAAATCAAAATACAAAGTCTGGAACAGGGTCTACCTGGCACTGCGTTGGAGGGGTCTTTGATAGAGCAGTTCTGGATGAGCACTGCTTCTGGATCACTGCACTCAGGTGGGGGCACCACTTATGGCTAACAGGGTTCAGGAAGTGGCACCGCTTATTGCCTATAGCACATGCGCGGTTCCTTGAATAAATCCAGAACACAAACAGACTGAGATTTCAAGTTAAAAATTGATCAAATCAAGGTAAAGATTGATGAATTGACAATAAAAAAGACCATATAAGGGTGAAATAGTTCAGATCTAAATAGTTCTAAAAGTTTTAAACCAAAATTCATTAAGTCAGATGACAGATCTGACTGAAGAGAGTTAGAAACTGGAGCCTGGATTCAGACAAGTGTTCAAGGACTGAGGAAGAGAAGATCAACTGAAATTTGCCATGCTCCCCAGTGGAGTCACCAGATTTGTTATCAGGAATATTGCACCTTCTGCAGATAGAAATTGTTCCTCTAGTCTGAATGGTTCAGATCCAGAACAAATGAGTGAATGACAAAGGATGAAGACCTTCCCTGAATGTTGTAAAAACCTAGAATACTACTTTGATCATGAACCTGTGTACCTACAAACATGTCAAACAAACAAGCACATCAAAGCTACCAGAAAATCATCTACACCTCCATACTAGTGACTAAGGAATCTAGTAACATATACATGTGAAATAAAAACAACAAATATGTGGGACAAAAATTAGCTTTGCATTAAGAATGAATGAAGAAGCTTACAACCATTTCCTTAGAGTCAACAAACTCCTCCACAAGACAAACACCTCATCCTCGATAGCTCCAACTTGCTCTCTATGCTCTCCAATGATTTGGACTAGGTGGTCAATTCAACAGCATAACAATACCATTCAGTTCTCCCCCTCAATTATGGATATGAGCTTGTATTTATAGGGCTCAATGGATAGGGATAGTTGAGAGAATTATGGGTGAGGTGGCTCCAATATCCTACCAAGGGGGATCTCAAGCTCAAACTAACCCATATTGATAGGGATAAGGGAGGACACAAGGCTCATGATCTAGAATCCTCGAGAAACTTCTCTTTTTCCCATTTTACCTAGGGTACCGCTTTTGTTACCTTATGATAGAGCAGATTAGATGAGAACATATTTAACAACAAATCCTATAGGCGGTGGAACCTCTTATCTATAATAGGACACAGGTGGTGCTAAGCAAGATACCGCTCATCAGCCAAAGGGTAATTGCGGTGCTAGGTTTTTTCAAGTAGAATTGAGAAACAGAGCAAGTTTCCACAACAAGTTTTGGGATTAAGGGAAAACATAGGGGTTAAAGATCTCATCACATGATGGTGACAGGATTTAGGTATAATATAAAGGCCCATCTACAACAGTTGTAGTATGATGAATACTACAACTTTCAATAGGCAAAGAGGTAGAAATGGGAGAAGACACATCTAGTGAAGAAGGAGAGGGATCAACAAGAGGTTGATGCTCTTACGATGAAGGATTAGGATCAGAAGAAACTGGTGTAGATGGGATAACTGAACTGGAGAATAACCAAACAGGTAATCCAATAATCAATCTAGGAAGGCTTAACATAGCCATTAGAGGAGGACCAACATCCCCATATGGAAGGAACATAAAATACATGCTTGGTAAAGGAGTCTCTTGGTTGGTAGTCCCAGAAGGTGAAGCCATAACTATTTAACAAAAATATCTCTCTCTTCTAAAAAATCCTAATTGTATAGACAACAAGAGCTACTCAAACTAAATAAGCAAGCAAAATATGTGAGAGGAGTGGATTAACGGTTAGTTTTCTCACCGGGATTATCAAGACTTTACAAGCTTCACCCATAAATCCAATATGACCAAAAGGTTAACTCAGTTTGGATAGGGTATCCTAGTGGGGTCTCCCAATATACACAAGGTACGTGGGAGCTCAAATCAGTAGTAGTTGTCTAATGCACAACCATTCACAAGGGTCCTTCCTATATACAATTGAGTACATGAAGTACCTTTCTATATACCTCAAGGGTACATGAAAGGCCGTTCGATATACTGATGGTATGTGGAAGAACCGGAGAAACTATCAACATGGTCCTGCAGAACTGAGTCCTTTGGAAAGGCCAATAGAACTATTCCAAAACTGTTGTAGATGGGCCTCCAACAGAAAGGCCCATGTTGAAAGTTGTTGAAAGAATTCTAGAACTTTGTTCCAAGTTTCATGTCGTCGATGTGGGATTCATCATGGACCTCCTTCGACGAGACTATTCCTGTTGATGTCAACTCATCATCCAGGAATTAGTCTTAGAAACAAGGTTAGTAACTACCGGAGAAACTGAGTCCTCCACCTAGGCCTCCACCACCCCAATCCTCCATCTCTCGATAGCAAGCTCATAAGAAAAGGCAAGCTTGGGAAGAACACAAAGTGCTCCAAAGGGACAAAGGGATGCAAACTCAAGTATATTTAAGCTATTGGCAACAACGAACTATAGTTTCCTTGCTCTACAATTCCTCTTCTTCAATGTATACAAGGGGTTCCTTATATAGCACTCCAAAGGAGTAATGGAGGGTCAAATCCGAGCAATCGCAAGTCATATGGAAGGCCAAGAGTCAAGTGGTTTAGACACACATCATGGAAAACTCCAAAAATATTTGGATTTATGCACACATCCCAATGTACATGGTTTTGAGGTCAAAAGTTGCATATACATGCGAGTATGGGATTAAAAGTCACGTACAACAATAAAAAGGTGTTTTTAGGGATGAAATTGGAAACATCAAAGTAAAATATCAGTCCATGGGGTCCAAAGAGTCTGCAGTGGGACAGGGAAGGCCATAAATGTATGATCAACCATGTGTGGTAAAATCAACTGTAACAATATCCTTTTCTAAACCAACCTCATTAAAGTCTGATGTCGCATATTCATCTCCCATTGCTTCCAAGCTAAATTAGCCTTCATCTTCCAGCCTCACAACTCCTCACCTTCCTACAGTTCCTCATAACACACCAATTTTTGTCACACCAGTTTCGATCCCCCTTGGAAACCATGTTATACCTCCAAGGATGGAAAATAGGTTTTCTCCTATACATCTTCCTACTACTCTCCATGAACGCCCTCTGGGATACTCCCAAAGGCTCAAACAATTCAATGGGGAGAGGAGGTATTCAATTGAGGAGCACTTGGGATGGTTTTCATATTGGGTAGACCTGGAGGAAGTGGACCATGATAATGTTAAGGTCAGAATGTTTTCCCAAATTCTTATTGGAGAAGTGAGGAAATTGTTCAAGAACCTCTAAGACAACTCCATTATAAACTATCAAGACTTTGAAGATTCTTTCAAAGAAAAATGGGAAGACAAGAAAAATCCAAAGGAGTATATGTCTCAATATCACTCTATGAGGAGGAAGGATAGTGAATCTATCTAAGAATTTTTTATTGATTCATGAAGACATATAATTCCATCCCTTCCCAGTTCAAACCTCCCCCTGGTTCTTCCCAACTCCAATATGTTGAATCCTTTGACAGTGAATTTACCTTGTTGTTGAGTGAAAGAATATCAGCCTCCCTAGATGATATGATGAAGGATTCCATATAGGTGGAGGTGAACTTAAATGCTACCAGAAAGAAGAAGAGATATGAGGGATAATGGAGGAGAGAAGAGGGAGATAGAATAAAGGATAACTTGCCTGAAAAACCTTCCTCATCTAGTTCACAAGATGCCAGAATGGACACAATGATGAGATCCATGGAAAGGTTGATGGAGAGACTCTCTGTGGATAGTAGAACATTTCCCAAGGAAAATCAAGAGCAGCATAATGGAAACCAAAATTCTAGAAGGCCACAAATTCTCCAAAAAAATATAGAGAGATCAGAGGAATCCTCCTGATCAACCTATCAAACCTCCATTTCAGGAAAATTATGTGGAGCGGGATGGTAAAAATCAAGTTGAGGATGAAATCCATCAGCTGGACATTGACTCTCCCTCCACCTTTTTTACCAAAAAAGGACACAATAATGCTTATCTTGAAAGCGGAGATATTCCCATTGAGGAAACAGAGGATTTTCAGAGGGAATATCAACTTGTTGTCATGGATATTCAAAGATAGATTGGTCTAAGGAATAGAGATGTTCTTGTTATAAGAAATAAAGAGGCACCAAACAAAGCCTCTACAAGCAAACCAAAGAGTAGTCCACACCCTAAGGATACCCCAAATAATGTAACATAACCCAAAGGGAAATAAATAAAGGAGGATAATCCAAGGATATTGAACAAGGGAAGACCTCGTTTAGTCTGAAGTCTGAAATTGAAAAGATCAAAATCTTTGTCCCTCTCACTGAATTGTTAAAAAATTATGAATATCATTCCAAGACCGCCATAGTGTTGAAGCCTCCAGGAGAAGTCTCTAAAATTTCAGGTCCTCTAAACCTCCAAGATGATAGTCCCACCATCATGTTCAGACCCCATGTAGATGAATCATCCGATAAAAAAGTTCCTCCCTTCTACGTCAGTCTAAACATCCATAATGCCATCTTACACAACGCCATGCTTGATTCAGGAGCCTCCCATAATATGATGCCTAGGATTATCATGGATAAACTGGGATTGGAATTGACCAGACCATACAAAGATATATTTTCTCTTGATTATATTAAAGTCAAGTTCCTGGGATTGATCAAATATTTGGTCATTTCTCTAGCCCAGATCCCTTCCAAAACCCTTTTTATGGATGTAGTTGTGGTTGACATCCCTTTGAAGTTTGGAATGTTGTTTTCAAGATCTTGGGAATCCAAACTCAAAGGTTCTCTTCAAATGGACATGTCCTATGCCACCATACATGTCTTTGGGGTGTAGAGAAGTCTCTTTCAGGAGAAAAAGTTGGAATACATGGTGACCAACATTGAGAGGCCACACAACCACCCCATATATTCAGTGGACACCGAGATTGGTTCAGCTATTTTCTTTACAAAAGGAGGGGAAAACAATAGTATTTCATAGAATGTTACCTTTGTACCCACTCAGGAGGAGATGGAAGGAGTGTAGGATGTAATTTCTGATGGAGAAACATGCAAAGAAGGGGCAAGAGATGGAGTTTGGGTGAGACCCCCAGGGGGGAGAGCTTTAAATTATTCCTACAAAATTTCCTTTGATTGCACAAATAATGAGGCAAACTATGAGGCTATGGTGTTAGCCATTCAAATCCTGAAGGATTTTAAAGTAAGGAAGGAAATGATACATGGAGATTATGAGCTAGTAATTAAACAAATGATAGATTAATATCAACCTAGACACCCCAGAATGAGAAGCTATAGGAATGATTCTCGAGACCTGATAGAATGTCTTGAAGAATGCAATTTTAATCTGATCCCTAGATTACAAAATTGTATAGCTAATTCTCTGGCCACTTCTATTGTTGTTTTCAAATTCCCCATGCACCCTAGTGTAAAATATGAAGTCGAAGTTAAGAATAGACCCTATGTCCCAGATAATGTTAAGAGTTGGCAGGTCTTCGAAGATGACAAACAGATTCAGAACTTCCTCACTCTCACTAGGTAGTTTGATGGATTGACTATTGATGAATATAATGGGCTTCTAGAGGAGGCTTCTCCCACTCAAGAAACTTTGCAAAGCCAGATTGTTTCTCCTAAATAAATGCCACAAAATTAGGGTGTTATTCTTGTTGAATATGTTGATGGCAACAAAACTCGGGAATCTTGGGAGACAGAATTGCAGGAGGCTGATGGACAGTAGGAATATGTGAACAATATCTATGGAAAGGAAATCCTACAGCTCAAAGGTAACTCTATCCCCATGGGTTTAGTTCCTTTAGAAAATCGTTTTGATCCTAACGATGTTTCCAAGGAACCTCAACTTGTCCCAAGTTGTGAAGATGTGGAGGAGGTTAATATTGGGACAGAAGATCACCCCAAGACCATAAAAATATCAATAACACTCTCATCAAAATCCAAGCATAAATACATCTCACTTATGAAATAATACTCATATGTCTTTTCTTGGAGCTATAGTGATCTCAAGGCCTACGACACAAGTATAATCCAACACACTATACCCATAAAAAAGGATGAGATTCCTTTCAAGCAAAAGATGAGAAGAATCAACCCCAAAATGATACCCCTAATAGAAAAGGAAATAAATAAACTGTTTGAGGACCAAATCATTGTAGCCCTCATATTCTCAAGGTGGGTGGCAAACCGGGTCCCAGTAAGGAAGAAGAATGGAGAAATAAGGATATGTATTAATTTCAGAAATTTGAACAGGGTTTCTTTAAAGGATCACTATCCTCTCCCTAAGATGGATCACATTTTTTAGAGGGTAGTGGGCTCTCAAAGGATCTCCACAATGGATGGTTTCTCAAGCTACAATTAGATCATGGTGCACCTAGAAGACCAAGAGAAGACAACTTTCACCACTCCCCGGGGCACTTTTATGTATGCAAAAATGTCATTTAGACTCATGAATGCAAGGGAAACCTTCCACCGAGACATGGACATAGATTTCACTGACGAAAAGGACAAGATTTTAGTCATTTATTTGGATGATATCACTTTATTTTCAAAGTCTTATGAAGAACATGTCGCACACCTGCTGAGGATGTTCAAAAAATGCAGAAAATTTGGCATCTCCCTGAATCCAAAGAAGTCATTCTTTTCTATGTAGGAAGGAATCTGCTTGGTCACATAAACTCTCAGGAAGGCATCAAGATAGACCCAAAGAGGTTTGATGGGATTCGTAAGATTGAGCTCCCTCGGAATAAGGTGAAGGTTCAATCCTTTTTGGGAAAGGTAAATTTTCTAAGAAGATTCATTATTGCCTTTCCTAAAATAGTAAGGTATATAACTAACATGTTGGGAAAGGAAAAAGAGATCAAGTGGATTCCTGAAGCAATATAGTCTTTTGAGGATATAAATAAAGTGATTTCTAAGGCCCTTGTACTGGAAAGCCCTGATTTCTCCAAATATTTCCTCATATTTTATTTTACTTCAAAGCACACGGTGGCAGGGGTATTGCTATAGAAGAATCAAGATGGACATGAGCAGCCCATTGATTTTTACAGCAAAACCCTGAGATATGCTCCTCTAAAATACAACATCCTGGATAAGAATTATTATGCTTTGGTGCAGTATTTGAAGGAATTATGAGTGTACATCATACATTCTTGTATCATTGCTCATGTCCCACCAGCACTATAAAGGATATTCTGACTCAATCGGATCCCGAGGGACGAAGGGGAAAGTGGATATCAATCCTACTTGAATATTCCTTGGAGATCAAGCCCAAAAATTTGATTAAAGGCCAGGGACTAGCCAAACTCATGGCATAATCTAACTGTGATGCTCTCATCCTACACATGATTGTTGAATTGTCAGCAAAAGAGAAAGATCCTAAGGGACAGCAAGGTCCCCAAGTAACTGAGCATTTCTTTTCATCCCCATGGTATAATTACATCATCTTTGTGTTACAACATCTGCAAGCCCCACAGGGTATGGACAAAACAAGGGCCATATTTCACAAGCATAAATCATCTAGGTTTTGCATCTTAGATGGAAAATTGTATTGGAAGCTAGAACCATGAGGGGTGTTGTTGAACTGTGTAAATGAGCAGGAGGCAAAGATGCTCATTGAATAATTCCATGTAGGAGAATGTGGAGGTCATCACTATTGGAAGGACACTATGAACAAGATCATGAGGGAGGGATTTTATTGCCCTACTATATTTTTTGATACCCACAAAGAGGTTGATTCCTACCATAAATTCTAGATATTAGAAGGAAGGAGGAAGCTTCTGCCATTGGCTCTGAATCCCATGCATTTTGAGGCCCCTTTCCAGCAATGGGGGTTGTATTTTATTGGAGAAATAAACCCATATTCCTAGGGACAACACAGGTGGATCCTCACTGCCACCGATTATTTCACCAAGTGGATCAAATCCTTCCCCACAAGACAAGCCACCGAGACAGTGATTATGCAGTTTCTGGAGGAGCATATCCTGTCAATATTTGGGGTTCCTAGGAAGATAATCACTAACAATGCTCCTACATTCAATTCAAATAAGATGGTGGAATTTTGCTTCAAATATCACATACAGTTGGGGAATTCCACGGCCTATTATCCACATGGAAATGGGCTAGAAGAATATTCAAATAAGAGCCTCATGAGGATCATCAAAAAGTTGTTTCAGGACAATGTTGAAGGAGAAAGTTGGTAAAAGCTGACTAGAACTATACCTGACTAAGTCGATCAGCCGACTAATTAGAGATTAGGTCGGCCACATAAGGTTGTGTCGGTTGATCGAACCGACAGGTAGTTATTTGTAACTGTTTGTAATTCATATATATTAGGCTGTTGAGCCAGATGAGAACTCAGTTCAGTTCTCTGTATTGTATGGACCCTTTTGTTATAATATAATATGTTATTCTTCCTACTTGTCCTTGTCTCTTGGTGCTGCTATGTATATATGCTTTTAATGTGTATTATTGGTAACCCTATGTGATCTGTGATATTACAACATTGGTTCTGTTGATGGTAGTACATGTCCGAGATGTATACAAGTAGATGATATCAAAACAGGAGATTAAGAACTGGTGGGAGCGTAAAATAGCAAACTACTTGCAAAATTATGCACAAAGAAACAGACTAACGACTGCTCAAGCAAAGGAAAGGTTCTTTACTAAAACCCATGAGAAGTTTGTGGAATCAGTGCCCCAGCTTTTGAAGAAACTCCTGGATGAAAAATCTGGAAGCGACTAAAGATCAACAGCTGCTAGAAAAACTGATTCGAGGGAGAAGGACAAACCTGTCGGAGTGGTTTGAAAAGATCACTGACGAATTCTACGAGGAACAAGCTATAGAAGAAAGAACTTCAGTGGAAACTATCTAGAAGAAATTCTACACAGACTTCACCAAGCAATTCTTGTGTTCCTTACCGACCTTGTTGTTCAAGTTCCTGATAGAGAAAGGAGTGGGTCATATTGTTGAACCTCGTCCATTACTACGCGAACCGCCACAAAATACTAACTGGGAAGAGAAACAAAAGAAGTGGGAGAAATTCATTGCTGAAAGGGAGTGGGAATACTTCCTAAGCAAGTAAATAGAACTATCCAATATTTCTAAAGTGTCGGGTAGGAAATAGGGGGGTAGCTGGTCGTATGTCAGGGTAAAATGGAGAGGATTCTAGTCGACTAAGGAGATACCATTCACCAGCGATGAGAAGTCGGCCTAAAGAGGAAATTGAAAGGACAGTGTCACACAAAGGTACGGCGGACTTACAGAAAATAGATAGGGAGAAGAGGCTGCAAAGAAGGGAAGAAAGTAGAGAAAGAGCTATAGCGCTGCAAAGAGGAATTAGTATTAGGGTGACAGACCAAGAGAGAAATATTCCAGAGTCGGTTCATGACCGACAAGAAGAAGGCATGGAAGAAGAAGCATCCCCTATGGAAGAATATTTGTGGATAGAGCAGCGAGAAGCTCTCCAATTAGAAGTTCCCCAGGAGGTAAGACCTCTATCTCTAACAAATACGAGTACTAGGATACAAACCATTGTTGAAAAGGACCTCAGACTAAGAGCTGGTGACTTTGGTATATGGAGCTTACTAGACGACAAGAGAAATGATGATAATCATCTACTTATCTATTGACCAAAAGAAGGAAATTGGGTCATGCTTCAAGCGTTACCCTCCAACCGAAGTATCCACTTACTTTACTTGACACATGAAGGAGCACCCCCCCTGTCAAATACAGCTTTGGAAGATACAGAAAATTTGGAGTTGTAGATAAATAATTGCAGTTGGACATCGATAGGAGAAGTTGACCCTGACCGACTACTTGTTGGAGAAGAAACAACAACTAAGACGACTGATGGAAACGAGAGTTCTATCGACAATAGTTCTGAACAAAGAGATAAACAAAACATCCCACTACCCCCACCACTGCCACCTCCTGAAGAAGGCAGTGACAGTGACTCAGACATGGGTCACGAGTCAACACACATCCCTCTATATGAGGGCGACGGGGATCCCAGATGGCATTGGTTTGTCTTTGAATCGACATGGGACACAAACTAATTCACAGATGAAGATAGACAAATGGCATAGCTCGTTGGTGCCTTAAGGAAGAGGGAATTAACATGGTATATGACCTTTTCTAAAAGAACCCTCGAAGCAACTAAAGCAGAAGCCAAATCGCAATTTTTATCATTCTTTAAAAATCCAGATGCAAAACATCTAGCAGCTAAGAAATTGAAGACAACATCACAAAAGTCAAGAGAAACTATCTGTGACTACAACAAATGCTGTAAATACCTTCTCGGCCAATTGGATTATGTCATTGATGAGCAACTATTAATCCAGTGGTTTCTTGCAGGTATGACACAGAAAATTCGTCGGCACATAAGTCTGGAGACGTTCAAAACTTATGAAGATGCGCTTACTAAATCTCTACAAGTAGAAATGGATGAAGATATTCCAGTATACCCCATGGATCATCGACTAGAGGAATGGCTTGAGATCGTGCAGAAATCATTAAAAGAGCTAAACCTTAAGAGTCAGGATATCTGGTGCATGAAATGTTCAACGGCCGGACATTCAAAAGACAACTGTCGACAGGATATCAGCCGACAATATGTTCGATTTGTGCAAACAAATTGTTTTTGTAACATTTTCCAAGACCATGGTGATCACATGACAAAATATTGTCTGTTTAACATGAAATACGGCAAAGCATCTTGGTGCACTATCTGTGAAACAAAGAATCACGCCACGGCCGACTGTCATCTAAACCTGAAAAATCGACAAAACTATCACACAGTCTACCAGACTAATGCAGTCGTACAAAATAATGAACAACGAAACAATGCAGAAAACAACCAGAATAATCAAATATATGAAGGTCATTGATACAAACACCGCTTTGACAACCGACATGGAGGATATGGAAGTCGGGATCGATTCTTTGGGAATCGAGACAACCGACCACGTCGACCCATCCAATGTTTCACATGTTACAAGGAAGGACACCGATATGCAGACTGTCCATACAAGGACAGGACTGACCTAAAATTATGTACTAGTTGTGGAGTAGGGGATCACTCATTAGAGGATTGCCCTACTATGATTGAAAAAATAAATAAGAAGAAAAATGTTAATGTCTTGTCGTGTGTGTAAAAACATGATATAATTAATACAAATAATTTGCATATAGTAACTCGACAAGGGACAAAAATTTGGAATGATAACCCACGAATAAGAAAAATAAAATAAAAGAATGTTTATCCTAACCCAGTTAAAGAAAAACAAATATATAAAGATGCAACAAATGTATTTCAAGAATTTTCCCGACAAGAAGCTGATGACAACCGACATAACACAGTAAAAGAGTTAATAAACTTAGTACAAAAAGATAAAATAGTATCTCAATTCATCGATTTACTCTATAAAATAAAACACAACAACAACACCGAAAAACAAACAAAGAGTATTTGCAATCTAAACCAAAAGGATAAAAGTGATGCCGACCCACTTGTCAACCTGGAAATTGAAGGATACCATGTTCGACAAGTCATGCTCGATTTTGGATCACAGGTAAATATTATGACTCGAGACACATGCGAACAGTTAGGCAAAACTCGATTATACGAGTCAGGCATATACCTAAAACTAGCTGACCAAGGCCTAATTGAACCTAATGGAGTCTGAAAAAATGTCGACACAATGATAAAAGGAATATCGACCAAAGGCGACTTTGAAATTATTGACCCTAAGGAAGTATCCAACTCCTTCCCAGCATTAGTAGGTCGACCTTGGGGGAGAAAAATGAAAGCCTCGATATCCTTAGACAAAGAAAGAATAAAATTAAAAGGAAATGGACAAAAATTCATTGTACCTACTCATCCATCCCAAGGATAACCTTGGATAGAACCAATTGATGAAGAAGTGGACATCCGACAACTATATCAGATACAGAATAATGAAGATTACACAAAACCTAATATATATGGTGAACTTTACTTAGGCAACCAAGACTCAATAGGATACAATTCAGATGCAGAACTATATGATTGGGAGGTTGAAAACTATGAAACAAAAGCAAGAGGATGCTGGACCATTCAAAAAGTACAGAAGAAACCAGTCAGACAATGCTTTGTGGTGTCCATCATCTCAAAAATATTTGAGAAGAAAACTAGGGAATATCCTACCTTGAAACCAACAAATATAAATATCACAAAAATCCCAAGATATAAAGAAAGAGAATCACCAGTTATCCACATAGAGAAAGTATCTAGGAACATTGGTGAACATGGCCAACTACAAAGATTAGTGGAAACTTTCACAGGACAAGCTGCTAGATGGTGGGATACCCATCAGTCAAGACTGCAGACATGGACAACAACTTCGAATTATTTTGGAGAAAGATTTGGAGGAAACAAGTTAACCAACCAGGCTTAGATACCTATATTTACCCAAGGACAAGATCCAAAAAGCCACATAAATACATGTGAAAAAGAATGGAGAAGACTTGGATATAAAGATGAGCGAACATGGCCACACCTATTCCCATCAACACTCTCTGACTTATCAAACAAATGCTACAAAATGGAAGAAGCTCGAGGTGAAACATTCCTATGGCATAAAATCAAAGATTATTTTATCAAAGATTTCAACTTTGTACCCCAAAATGAGAATTTGGTTGAAACAACAAAACAGATCAAAGCATTTGTACAACCGACAGAAAACAAAACCCTAAAACATAACCGACCGATAACAAAATGCAATAATATACAAACTGGGACAATTCCACAGTCAACAAGACTACAAATGGAAAATGAAAAGTTAGAAGGGAAAAGCTTTAGATGGAAATCAAACCATGCCAAAACAACAAAACCAATTCACACAGTACTCAAAGTGGAGACAACCGACAAGGACGACATTGACCGAATGACTGCAGCAGACTTTCCTGCTACATTTTCACACTTTCAAGAAGGGATTTGACTAATCAATGAGATAAAATCCCATGAATGGTTAGACGCTAAAGTGAAAATCAAAGAATTCGACATATCAAATGATGATAAACCAAAAATAGAAAAAATTGGAGAGTACTGGACTGAAGCACAGACAACAGAGATAGTAAACATACTGAAAGAATTTTAGGATGTATTTGCTAGATATTATAAGGATATCAAAGGTTTAGTACATGAAATGGGTGAAATGAAGATCGACATTAAACCTGATGTTTGACCTGTAAAGAAAATACCATATAAACTAGCTCATAAATACAAAGAGATAGTCAAGAAAGAGATTGATAACATGCTTGCAGCAGGAATTATCTACCCTATTGACCAATCAGGATGGGCAAGTCCAATGGTGGTTCAACAAAAGAAACATGATCCAACCAAGCTAAGGATCTGTGTCGACTTTAGAGAACTCAATAAAGTTACATTAATAGACCCATTTCCAACTCCTTATATGGATGAAATCTTAAATGAGGTCGCAGGACATGAATGCTACTCATTTACGGATGGATTCTTAGGTTATAATCAAGTACCAATACCCAAAGAAGACCAGAAAAAGACAACATTTGTATGTGAATTTGGCTCATTTGCTTATATGGTTATGCCTTTCGGACTTAAAAATGCACCTGTAGTCTTTTCAAGGATTGTGGTTAAAACATTTCAGGAGTACATTTACAAAACAATGGCAGTATATTTCGATGATTGGACAATATAGTCTACACTGAAAGACCATTGTAAATGGCTAAGGCTTATGTTGGAACGATGTCAACAAATCCAGTTATCTTTGAATGTCAAGACGTGTATATTCCTGACCCCCATAGGGATATTGTTAGGACACATTTTCTGTAAAGAAGGTATTAAAGTCAAATTCACAAAAATAAAAATCATCCTCGACTTAAAACCACCAATGAATCCAAAACAAGTCAGGGTACTACTTGGCCGTACAGGATATTATAGAAAATTCATGAGACACTATTCAGATGTGGCATGCCCACTGGAAGAACTGCTAAGAGAGGATCAGGAGTTCAAATGGACAGAGGAGTGCAACATATCATTTTAAAAACTAAAAAGAAATCTAGTTGAAGCACCCATCCTAAGGTTTCTAAACTGGTCGACCAAATTCCATGTACACATCGACACATCAGGCCTAGCAATAGGAGAAATCCTAACTCAGCCAGGAGATGATGGAATGGACTACCCTATAGTTTACAGTAGTAGAAAACTAAATAAAGCTGAAAGAAACAATTCGACAACAGAAAGAGAAGCATTAGGAATGGTCTTCGCACTACAAAAATATCGACACTACCTGCTAGCTAATCCATTTATCTTTTACACCGACCACCAAGCACTAAAATACCTCATAAATAAGCCTCTACACCATGGAAGAATTTGTCAATGGCTACTTCTATTCCAAGAATTTGAATTCAAAGTCATCATCAGACTAGGCAAGTTAAATGTCGGTCCTGACCATCTATCCAAAATCGACACAGGAGAGGAACCGACAAGAGTCGAAGATGACTTACTAGATGCACATCTATTTCAAATAGAATCAATCCCAGCAGAATTGAAGGAAATATCACTATTATTAGAAAACAAGCAAGCACCAAAAGGAAAGAATACGAAGAAGAAACAAATCTTAGCCATGAAAGATGCACCTTATAGCCTCATAAATGGATTCCTATATAAAATAGGTTTAGACAACATCCTCAGAAGGTGCGTACTGGAACATGAAAGAAATAATATTATGCATGAAGCACATTACGGACCTACAGGAGGACATTTCCAAGCAGACACAATTGCAAAGAAAATCCAACAATTAGGGTTGTGGTGGCCGACACTTTACAAAGACTGCAAAATTTTTGTAAGCCAATGTGATAGATGTCGATGACTGGGTCGACCCCTGCCTAGTACAGAAATTACCTTGATATCAGTAAACCCAAGTTTGACATTTGAAATTTGGGCTATCGACTTCATAGGACCATTTCCCATAGCAACAAAAAGAACGGGTGTAAGGTACATAATAATTGTAGTTGAGTACGTAACCAAATGGGCAGAGGCAGAACCAGTCGACACATGTTCCAGCAAAATAGCTGCTAAATTTATCTATGAGAATATCATTACCAGATTTGGATGCCCTATAACCCTAATCAGTGACGAGGGAACCCACTTCATTAATAAAACTATTAAAGCATTAACAGATCAATTCCAAATCGACCACTGTTGGAGTACAGCTTACCACCCTCAGTCGAATAGAGCAATTGAAGCATTTAATAAAACATTAACAAAAGGATTAACAAAAATATGCAACACTGACAAAGATGACTGGGATGAAAATATACCTACAGTACTATGGGCATACAGAAGAACATATAAGTGTTCAACCGATCAAACACCGTTTCGACTAGTTTATGGACAAGAGGTAGTAGTTCCACTACACTTTCGAAAACAGACACCTATTATCGCAGAGATTTTACATGTCGATGTTGAACAAGGAGGAAAGGACCAACTGTTGCAACTAAGTAAACTTGAAGAACACTGACTAATCGCGACACAACATCAATAAATCCAAAAACAACAACAAAAGGCATGGCACGATCGAAACATCCAAACAAAAACTTGTCGGTAGGAGACCTTGCCTTACTATAAAATAGTCGGGTAAAGGGAAAACCCAAAAGGCTACATACAGGATGGATGGGACCCTATGTATTCGAAGAGATACATGCCAACGGATCAGTCCGACTAAGGACGTTACAAGGTATAGTATTTTGAAAACTTGTTAACGATGCCCGACTAAAACGATACAGAAACTAAACAAGTATAAAAAAGAAAAAAAGAAATAAAAAAACATATAATGACCATAACGGTTAAACAAAATCTATAAAAATCTAAAAATCCAAAAAGAAAAATAGGATCAAAATACATAAAGACGTATGACAAGAAATCACCACTATGACAACCGACATCACTCCCATCAACATAACACCATCGACCATTTTCATGATTGACCTCGACAGTCCCATCGCGCATTCATGACTATGAGCGCCAAAATTGAATTCACCATTAACACAAAATCAAGTGTTAATGTTGGACCATCACGTCCACCATTAATACACCCATCGACAAAAATGTCAAACACATCAACTATAAATACTAAACCGCCAAAGGATCATTTACCGCATTTCAAATAGAGAGAGCAACTGAGCAACCAAACGATAGAAAGCCAAGAATACCGAAGTAAAATCGACTACCAGACCGACAAGATGGCACCAAAACAAACCAGAGCTACAGCTAAGGCCAAAGAACTTTAGACTACAGAGACACCATTAGTAAGGAGATTAAAGAACATCAAGAACGCTAAGGTTCAGGAGAGCTCATGGACAAAATTATGTGCTGAGATAAAAGAATGGGCTTATGTCGACAAAAAGCTTACCATAGCTGTAGAGAAAATCAATAACAGTAATCAACATGCCGCTCATGGCTAGTTTTGGAGGCACAAAATAAACCACAGTGAAATTTATCATAAGACGGTACCACAACGGTAGATTTTACTTTGATAGACCAGTCGACATCTCTGGGGAAGTAATCTACAAATTGATAGGTCTATCAAACCAAGGTGAACTAGTACCATTCGGTATAAAAGAAGGACTAGTCGAGGAGCTAACAGGATCAGCATCAGGAAAACACTCCAAAGGGCTAATGATTAGCCAAATACAAGCTCGAACGCCACAAATAGTGGCCAAAATCATAGCCACTGCACTTACACTGACAGGTTGAGGAAGCGACCTCAAACTGGATATGTTGGAGGTGGTGGATACCATTTCTGACATAGGAAAGATATACAGATGGGATGAGTATGTTGCCGACATGCTCAAAGGCATCTGTGAAAAATGCCAGGAGTCGGGGGGGATTATAAGGTTCCCATCCCTCATAATATGGATAGCCATGTACTCCTTGTGCCCTGTCGTGGACAAACAATTTCAAGAACCGACAAAATTCCATATGTGGAGATTCAAACCATTTTCCCAAAATGGAACAATTAAGGAACTTGCAAAAGGAAAAGTGTTGTTAGAGAACTGGTTCCAACAATTGAAATTCCACACGACCAGATGGAGGGTGCCCCAAAACATTCGACGAAGTCTTCCCAAAAATTCCCACATCTAGTTAGAACTCGACCATGCCGCTATGTGGTACATGCAGGGCGCTAAGGCAAAGGCAAGGACTCTCGACTACTACCCGACAGTCGAAGAGATTTTTTGGGAGCTATCTCGACAAGCGGGTACAAAACTATCAATACTAGCAAGGGAAAAATAAATATAGCTCTCGATAGAAGAGCCACTAATAGACCAGGAGAAGGAGGAAGATTATGAGCTCAACTTATACATCAGCACATTTGTGTCAGAGGAGACACCGGTCGAAGGCCCTGATTGACTACAAATCGTAATCAAACCTTTGACAGCACAAAGGGAAGAGACACAAACAGAACAGCAAGTAACCAATCTGGATGAAGAAAGCATCATCACAACTCAAGAACCAATGGGAGAGATAGATACTAAAGATCCAAAGTATGTTGTTACCAAAGAAAACATAAGCAAATTGTCGAAGGAGATAGCAGCCTCAAGAAAAAGAAAGAAAAATTAGGAATAGGAGCAGGGGAAAGGTAAGCGCAAGCTTATCATTCCAGAGTCCTCGGAAGATGAGGAAGAACAGGCAGCCACGGCATGCAACATTATAGAAGATGCCGTAGCAAACAAAGTTCTGGTGGAGACCCAGTTCCAAAGACATTAGAGGAAATTTCAACTCAAAATGGGCCTCCTAAAATGAACTAATAAAATAATAGTTAAAATAATAAAATAATATTTATTAATTTTGGAGGAA
>LPNX010483299.1:458933-474278 GCA_001517045.1 Pseudotsuga menziesii
CTAATGTTTGTCGAAGGAGGGGCACAACAAGGTCGGCCAAAGAAGGTGAAAAGCACAAACACTTCAATGGCTAAAAATGTTGTGGATCTAGTGTCTACACCTCCACCCCTGTCTACAACCAAAATAACGCAAGAGATCATTCTAGAACCTCCTTCCAAAAGCCCACTCGACATATGCAATAATGCTATGTCAGAGACCTTGAAGGAAAAGTTCGACCACGACAGAGACCTCCAGGCATACATTGAAAGATTGCCTGAGTTACTCACTTCGGCACAAAATATCTCCACCAAAGCCCCTTTGTTCGAAGTTGGTGAATCCAGACTACCTGCTCTCCAACCTGGCCAAGTACCCCAAAGGCCAAGGACTGTGGCAGTTATAAGTTCGACATTTCAAAGAAACCCTGACAAAGAAGCTATCGTGGTCACAAGTCAGACTACATCTATCATCTCGACCATCCCCAAACCCCACCCACTAGCCTATGAACCGATCGAAGATGAGGAAGGAGAAAACATGGAGGAAATAAATTGACAAATCGACCAACTATTCTTCAACCTTCAAGAATATTCACCACCATAGATCCACGACCCGTCACCCGACCATACCTCCACCAACCCAATCACACCTGACCATTCACCAATGCCATCACCACCTCCCCCCAACCCAAAACATGTACTCAAACCAACTGCACCAGAACCACCTCTACCACAACCATTAGCACTAACCGCATCCACATCTGGACCCTCTGTATCCAACCAACTAGATGCACAACTAGCTACAGCAGTCATCCAACCGACCCAACCAGAAATACCATCAACCACTACTAGCCAGCAACCAGACAATCCAATTTTGACTCTTGTAGGTACACAGGTGCCAAAGCAAGCAAACCAGCAAAAACATAAGAAAAAGAAAGAGAAAAAGAAGAAGTACCATCAAGAACAGATGACAATGGTCCATATCAGTCAAATTGGATCGATCACTGCAGTCGATGAAACCAAGCTGAGGGATGGAGAATTAGGGAAACTCCTGGGAACACTGGCAATAGAAGCAAAAATAAGGATCCAAAATAGATGTAAGGAGCTCGACAACAATAAAAAAGAACAAGTCAATTTCCTTAACAAATGCAAAAACCTTGTGCAATTTGTGCTACCAAGACCGACAAAGGCCGACACCAAAAAGCCACTAGAAAATTCTTATCAGCTATTTGAGAGCATGGTGTCGATGCTACATGCACATATGTAGGACACAAGAGAGGAGAATAAAGAAGAAATAGCTCGACTGTTGATGCAGCAACATATATCTTTTTCATAAGCATACAAGGTACTGCAAGATCACATGGAGGAGTCGGTTATTAACGAAGAAGTACTCCAAGACTGGCATGCTTATTATGGGCAAGTCTATCAGCAAACTTGGTAGACCCAACAAGAAATCCAAGTGCTTGAGAAGAGAAAGAGCATTGAGGAAGCACTTAGAAGCACAATTGAAAATCAAATAGTGCTTGAAACAGCCAAATTACAGAAGCAAGAGCGACAAGCACATCAGTGGGTGCAGTAAGCAATTCCAAGTTTAGAAAAATTAGACATCATCTGCCTACAGATGAAACGACTTTTTGAAACTACAGAGGAAAAGGACTAGTTTATGGGTCCTGACATGGAAATAATAGTATAACTTTCCATTCAAGAAAAAATGTTGATATTATCAAGTCTGACTACATTAACCATCGACATCCAAAAAGTACTGCAAAGTTGGATGGAATTCCAACATCAACTAGCAGTAACAGCTGAAGCAATTGTCGAAGTTTGTGTACAGAAGAGACCAACCATTAGACTTCACAGCCCATGAAGATCAAACACAGAAATAACTACTTAGGACAGGCAAAGAAATTTTGGTACCTCCCCTTTTCTTCGGGACGAAGAAATGTTTTGTTCATGGGGGAGATGTTGGAGGAGCAAGTTGGTAAAAGTCGACTAGAACTATAGTCGACTAAGTCGATTAGCTGACTAGTTAGAGATTAGGTCGGCCACATAAGGTCGTGTCGATTGACCAAACTGATAGGTAGTTATTTTTAACTGTTTATAATTCATATATATTAGGCTGTTGAGCCAGATGATAAATCAGTTCAGTTCTCTGTATTGTATGGACCCTTTCATTATAATATAATCTGTTATTCTGCCTACTTGTTCTTGTCTCTTGGTGTTGCTATGTATATATGCTTTTAATGTGTATTATTGGTAACCCTATGTGATCTGTGAGATTACAATAGACAAAAAGAAGGCCTGGCACACAAAATTAACTCATGCATTGTGGGCTTACAGAATCAATGTAAAGAATTCCATTGGAACCTCACCATTTCAGCTGCTTTATGGTTTTGAGGTAATTTTTCCTAGTTCCTTGAGCTTGCCAGTGATTAAGTTGCTACAGGAAGAGGAAACTAAAACCCATAAAACTCATAGGAGGATGTATCAATTGATTGAACAACAGCAGTAAAGGGATCAATTGTTTGACATAACTCAAAAATTTCAGGAGAAAATGAAAGAGATCTTTGACGGGAGGACAAATCTTGATTATTTCTGTATCGAGGATGTAGTTTTGCTATGGGATGCACCACATGAAGAAAAGGGGAAGGATGGTAATTTTGATCACCTATGGAAGGGCCCTTACAAGATTGCAACTTTTTGGGGAAATAATTCCTACATACTGGAGTAGATGGAAGGTGGTCTGGTATATGGATCTCCTATGAATGGGATACTCCTCAAACACTACTTTCTGTAAAGTAAGTTCAGTTCTCATGTCATTGTATATATCATTTATTTTTAATGTTTCATGTGTGGATAACTCTCTGATAGGCTTAAATACTGAGGTGAACGTAGTAAGGACTAGAAGAAGGGCTTTCCTTTCTTTTCTTTTCTTTTTAAATTTGAATTTACAGACACTAGAACAAATTTTGAGGCGATGGGCCTTCGGGATAGCACAGAGTGGTGTAGTTGGCTGGGGTTTTTGCAAATGCATAGGTCCAAATGGATTAGGATCTTAGTTTATGAGGTTCTTTGCTACCTCACAGGGAGGATACCATCCCCGAGTTCGAGTCACTATTAGCACCTGTGCTAAATTTAAATATTTTTATAGATGTATCTATACTATTTTCCCTGCAAAAGGATAAGCCACTGACAAGGATGGGAAAGGTTAAGACATTTTTTTTCATAAGACCTCAAGGAGTGTTGAGCATTTTCTGGAGGATCCATTCCTTGTCATGCAATAAGGAAAACATTCACAAAATCCTAGGGTCAGGTCATATGGAGGGGGTAAAACATGAAATTCTTCCTAAAGGTTATATCCGAACAACTATGAAGGGTGCATATTGGTGTTAATGTAGATCGACGGTCGCAAGCAGTTCCGTCGAGTGAAGCTGCTGACTCAAAATCATTGTTCATGATCAACAAAATGGGGTTAACACATAGAAAGGATTGACAATCAAATAAGTAGCGGTGATAAGATCTACGGTTTTCTCGATTTCCGCTGATAGAACATGCATGGAGAAATGAAACCTCCAAATCCATGGAATTCGGTAGACCCTGCAAGATTTGATAGCCAATATCAACACCTATTTTAGATCTACGATGAAAAGGGGTTCCACTGATAGAGCATGCATGGAGAAATGAAACCTCCAACTCTGCAGAATTCGATAGACCCTACAATATTTGACAGCCAAGATCAACACCTATTTTAGATCTATGACGGAAAGGGATTCTGTTGATACAACATGTACACCAATATCAACTTTGAAATTGGCAAAATGGGGTAGGGGTTGTAGGTTTCCACGGCCAGGATCAACTCTCAATTATGGATCTACGGAAACGATGGATCCTATTAATGCAAGGTGTACGACAGATAGGAATGGTTGGATTTGGAGAAATCTTGTGGGACCGAAAGCACTACCACGGTAAACACAGGGGAATATCAACAGCTCTAATCCATTCATGCATCTCTGATGAGATCCGACGGTGTGCACGCAAATCATCAAGGGAACTTGCAAACTCAAATTCGAAGAGGGAATGCGCAATGGGAAACGTGCATGAATGACATGTCCCCTCCCCATTGGATATCACGTTCAGATATTAAGGGTACAAAGTCACTTTTATGGAGCGTGATGGTTTAAAAGGCCCATATATTCAATGGTCAAGATTTGGGCGAGAAGATATCAACAACTGGAGTGGATTTCACTGAGCAACACCATAGGGAAAATAAAGAGGCAAGTTGTAGAAGAACAAGTGTGGAAGTGAAGAAATCATCATTCGCCTCTGGTGGAGGAACAATTCAGTGGTGAGTCAGTAGAAGGTCATTGGAGGTGCTTAGAACCATCATTTTCAATCAAGCAAGCCTAAGTCCCAGATGCCTTGTTTGTTGTTTTTATCAAGCATGCTCATCATCGTATACTTTCCTGATTGGTATAAAAATCATGGCATAACTGCCACCTCAAAGTTGTTAGGATTCAACATGATCATTTGGGTTTGATCCCCATTTTTGTAACTAATTTTGATGTCATGTTTCAAGATACATATTAGGGAAAATCACACTGTAAATGTAACCTTGATAGAGGGAGTAAGGTTTGGAACTTTCATTCGGAATCCTTTGTGCTCGGTCTTTTGTAGCTCTGAAACTTTCTTGGAAGTAATTAATGGAAACATTCTTCTGAGTTTATGAGATTCATTAAGGTGTTCATGTCCAGTATGTGTTTTCTGTTTGCATCATTTTCACATATGTAATTTTCTGCTAATGCTTTCTAGTTGTATGTGAGGAAATTTTTTTATTAAGTGATACTTTCATCAGAAATGGCATTTGTAATGTGTTTATAATGATTTTTTTGGAATCTATCATTTGTTAGATGCTCCATTTATATCATTATCCTTATTGTTGTTGTTGCTAAAAGTGTTTTCAAGAGATTCCTCCATAGATAGGTTCCTCTTGCTTGAATGGGATTCTTCTCCTTTCCCCTACCACCACTTGAAGATATTTGACTGAATATAACATCCACTTTACCTCAAATTACGAAGGGAGAATAACTGCTCATTATTTGTTTAACACCTTTGAATGGTTCAAGATGTGACTCTATTTCCCAATGGTATTTCTTGTTTTTATGTCTTACCATCTTCAAATTTACAAATATCATGTTCTTATCAAATATCTAGCCTTTTGAATGCTTGCTTATACCCATATGTATATGTAAATGACCCTCTGACAAAGAGAGATCCCTCTCATACTGTATAGGCTAGAATACAGTCTAAAGGTTGGTTTGAAATGGTTACCCCAATGATTTCCTACCACAACCATAGGAAAAATATTGGGTGATAACAAGTGGCTCAGGAATTAGGATTGTACCCCGAACACTTGAGGACACCATTAGGTATATGAGGTATAACTTCAGGCTTATAAATATGCAATGGAATTTCAGTAGGTGCAGGATCCTTCCCCATGTTAGTTCGTGAAAAACCATAATATTTTGAGCGAGTCACAACATTATAAGATGACATCATGTTGATGCAACCATTTCCACCTTTAGCCACCAACGATTTTTTATTCCCACCATAACTGCTTCTGGTGTCCATGGTCCTCGAAGCCATATTTTAATTATGAAGCAAAGGGTCAGCTAAAACAGTTGGGCTTTGTGTGATGTACTTCGAGGCATCTTCGATATGAGGGAAAAAGTATGTCAAATGGTCTCCCCCACACATATTTCAAGGGAATTTAACCTTCTTCTTAGGCTTCTTTTTTCCCCCAGTATATTCCATATTCTTGTCATCATTCTGATTCCCTTTTCTATTCCCACCTTGTTTATTATTTCTTCCATTTCTTCTATTTATTTTGGGTTCTTGGTTACCATTGTGGTTCGATGTATCCATGGAAAGCACATCCACCGACTGGGTGGGAGTGGACGAGGACATATCCTTTCTAGTGGCATGATGATTAATATACAAATCTTGCATTTGATTTGTAACATGGTCTACGACCTTGGTACAAGTGGAGCCAACTATACCATCACCATGTGGCCCAGGTTTGAACTTAGGATAAAAGTTCAACCGTAGTGCATTAGGGATAGTCTCATATAAAAGGAAACATTAAGCATAGATCAAATCCAACTGTTGAACCCTAAAGATATCATGTTCCTCATTACACACTCTGGATGTTGAAACATATTTCGCGATATAAGGCAATAAATATTTGAGGAACCATTCCAATAAAAACTCGAGTGGAATGTTATCTTTAATCAACCTCTTTCTTCAATTCCACTCTTGAATATGATAAAAATATGAGTGGATTTATCCTATCAAAATTTCAATAAGATCTCTATGCCGGCATCATAACATACTAATTGTTTAGAGTGGTTAAGAAAGGCCATGCCTAAGTCATTAAAATCTCGATAGGTGCCCCCATGAATCTCTATATACCATTACATGGTAGGACCCATGAGGGTGTGTTGAAACAATCATAAACAAGCATATTCATGTTTCAATGAGTTCGAATATCACCATAGGTGGAAAGTAGTAACATGCTCTCCAGGTTCATCGTCATTCTTACCTTCAAACATAGGAATTCGTGATGTAATTTTAGCGGGAACAACCGGCCACATCAGATCATGAGATACTGGATCATTGGTCAACTTCAAAAGGTCCGGTAGGTTTAAAGTAGCTAAAAAGGGGATCCTAGGATATCCCATCGGATTTCATGCCAATTTAAAAGGTTGGTTCATATAGGTTTAATTGTGGTCAAGTTCATAGCCTTGACTGGTCAGATAATAACCACCTCCCATATGGCCCATATAAGGATGCACGGGGATCTGGTGATTAGGTATTCCTTGAGAAGAAGGCACCATATAACCATAGTTATAATACTAATAGGTCGATTTCCCCCCAGAAACATAAGGAGGCATGTAACCTCCAGATAAAACTATATCGGCTAATGAGGGGAAAACGTAGCTATATGGAGCACTAATTCCCAAGGGACAGTGTAGAACATAAGGAGGGTGTGACATGAGAAATTCATTTGAAGGAATGGGTGTGGTGGACGATGGGACGTAGGATAAAATGTAATATGTGGCCCCAACATTCACACATCCACTGTCACCCTCAAGATATTGAACCATAGTGTCAATATTGGATTAAGGGAGTGAAACCCCCCCACAAAATGGTGCAATATGACCACTCACAAACCTATGAGAAATAAAATGAGCAATAGTTCCCCCAAGTCCAACACCAAGGTTTGCACTAGGACCGGTGGTAGATGATGTGATAAATGTAGTGAAATATAGCATGACGAATGTAAATAGACCTATGCTAGAGGGAGCAGTATGAGTCTCAACACCCAGCCTCTTTGAGGAAAACTTCCTATGGGTGGCTGTAAAATTTGACAGTCGGGATCGTGTTGTATGGGAAGTACCAACCCCTGAAGGGTTAGCATAAAATGGATTTTTGGGTATCCATATGGTTCCCCCCCCATTCTAGATAAAAGAGACAGAGAGACCTTTGTGTTCTTAGATGTAGTACTCATGGTGAGAACTATATGTGAATCAAAGTGCACTAAAGGTTTCCTAGAATGTCTAGTCCTCTTTCGAAGAGGAGGAGAAGGGTTTTAAGGTGATCATATCGCTAAGCATCGAGATCATTGAGGTGCCTAAAATTGATTCACAATGACTCAAAATAACAAAGACTCAACTAATTATGATCACTAAATCCAACTAGCACACAAAGAGCACACCCATAAGAAAACTAGGTCAAATGAAAACAAAAAGAGAGGGAGGATAAGTGAGCTCCCAAATGCAGCAGGCATGTCTCTCCTAGGAGAGGCATGAGACTCCCATACACTAAAAGTGGAGGTGTGTAACCAATTATAGTGGCCCTCAAATTCAATGCATATAGAGAGATGTACGCTATTGTTCAAGGAACAATGTTGTATGTACGTGATTGTATGCACTACAACCCTCATATATACATGATTGTAAATTCTATGACCCATGTATACAAAGGAAGAGGTGGTAAAAAATAAGCTAAGGCTCAAATTACTTCAAGGGAATCCCAATAACTCAACAAACTACTGAACATGACATAGAAACACAGAGAAGCAGAGAGAAAATCAAGCCAATCATGCACCCAAACTCGAACAAAAAGGAAATCCCTAGTGGAGTCTCCAATTCTCTTATGAAGAAGATATCCTATGGATTGGAGTCGACCACAACAGATAGGATGACACTAGAAATAAACCCATTTCCAAGCATGCTAAATATATAAACGAAACTAACACTAAGGGACAAGAGGTGTACCTTATTCTAGACATTCAAAGTAGATCCTTGTTGAGCTTTCAATCAAACGTTTACCTACACATTGTCATCATCAACAACATTATATACAAGCATGGTATATGTAAAGCATTAGAATCTAATATAGCATGTTACATTCCAATACATAAACAAAGTAATTACATAAATGGATGAAAATATTTATAATTACACATTCAATGGATGAGAAATGGATATTTCTATTAATATGAACAAAGATAAAGATCACAAACTTTTTTTGTACCTCATCGAGATCGAGAAACTGAATCCCTCCACCTGGGCATCCACCACTTCAATCCTCCATACAAAGGAAATCTCACAAAGATAAAGGCAAGATTGGAAAATAACATTAATGGCTACTTCAAGGACAAGGGGATGCAAACTCAAGTATATAACAAAGGGGAACAATTCCACTATATTATATTTTCTCTCCAAATTTCTCCTCCTTCCTATTGCTTCATATGAGCTCAATATATAGCCCCTCGATGGGAATTGAAGGGTTGAAATGGAGTGTTTTTCGGCATATGGAATGTCAAGGATCAAGTCATTCGTTACTTGATGGGGAAAACTCCAAATATTTTTTGTTTTTGAACATATTTCTTGATGTGCATGGGTGGCAGTGGTGCAATCTATGTATACAAGGGTTGTAGATTTGTGACCCCCATATACATATAAAAATTTGTTTTTTAAAGGTTCTATTGGAGCATCAGGTTCATAGTGAGCAAAAGGGGTAAAAAGTGTTTGCATAGGGATAGGGATAGGCCATCAAAGAATGATGTATTAGGTGTGGTGAATCACACTATAACATCAATGAAAACAATGATATACTTATGTCCCCAGTCAAAAAATGGATTGCATGTCATTAATTCCACCCCCCACTTGGTGAAGGGTCCTACCACAATGATGGGAAATAGAGGAGTAGGATGTGACCGCATTTTTTTGGTATAAAGCTGACAATAATGAAATTGCTTAACATCCTCCACATAATATTTAACTAGCATGCAAAATATTATGAGTTTTTCCAACCCAGATAAATGACCCCTACATGCTTCTCTATGGGCATCATTCAAGACAGACTCGACCTATTCATTACTAAGACAACGACACAAGATTGAATCTACCCCTCTTCTATATAGCATATCACCAATTATGAGGTAGTTTTTATCACTAAGTCATATTTTTCATCATTTTTCTTGTGAGGAGGTTGCAAGACACTTCATAGTTTCAAGATATACCAATATATATCCATACCAAGGATTATAGGCTGCAATTAAGAAGGTGTGTTCATCCGGAAATGATTTATCTTCTACCATAGAATTTTTGTCCCTAGGGAACTCATAAATAAGCTCCACGAACACCAAATACTTTTTTAACTTAGCGGATTGGAAATCAAGGTCCAACTCTTGGAGTATGATAATCCATTTCTTGAATTTTACCCCAATTATGAGTTGGGATAAAACATATTGGAATGGATTTACATTCATAAAAACAGTGGTTGTTCAAAGAGAAATGTAGTGACACAGCCTTTGAACAGCATACACCACTGCTACTATCAATTTCTCAACATGTGAGTAGTAAAGTTTAGGCCCTAAAAGAGCTCAACTAACGTAATAGATGACATGCTCCTAGAGTTGGTCATCTTCTTGAACTAGCACTATGCCAACTATGGAATCGAATGTGACCAGATATAGGATAAAATCTTTAGTGTAATATGGTGGAAAGAATAAAGGAGCTAACAATAATTCCATTTTAAGGGCCTGAAATGATTGTTGTGTGGAATCATCCCATAAAAATGGAGTGTCTTGTTTAAGTACATGCATGAAACCTTTATTAATTTTGGTGTAATTAACTATAAATCGTCTAATAAAATTGGATTTTCCACATAGAACCTGAATCTATCTAATTGTTCGAGGAGGCAAGTTCACAACCGCCTCAACTTTTAATGGATCAACCATAATGCCTTTGTTGGACACAATAAATCCTAACAATCATCCTAATTTGATACAAAAGACACATTTATGGGGATTTAAATAGATCTTGTAGTGTCTACATCGTTCAAATATTGACCGTAAATGAGCCTAATGATCCTTTCTATTACGAGAATGTGTCAGGAGATCATCTAGGTAGGGTTCGACTATATGTTTAATGTCATGGAAAGATAAATTCATGGCTCTTTGAAAGGTATCTCTGTCATTCTTCAAACAAAAGGGAATATTCTTATACATGAAGGTACCCCAAGGACAGATAAAAGAGGTCTTATGTTGGTCTTTGAGTTTAATTTGTATCTGATTATACCTCAAAAAACCATCCATGAAGGAAAATATTTCACTACTTGCACATCCATCGATTATATATTCAATTAATAGTGTAGGTTAGTTATATTTAGGAAACGCTTTGTTTAAATATCTAAAATATGTACAAACATGGATCGTCCCCTATTTTTTATCGACCGGGAAGGGATTGGATACCCATTCCATCATCTAAATAGGATATATGAACCCAACTTTCAAGAGCTTTTCGACTTCATCTTTAATAGTTGTTTCCTTCTGAGGATTCACCGGTCATAGTTTTTGTTGAACAGGTTTAATGTTAGGATATGTCATTATTTCCTGTTCAATAATGGACTGGTCTATACCTGGCATATCCTCGTATGACTAGGAAAACACATCATGAAATTCCTTAAAAAGGGTTGTGTAAATGGAAATCTCTTCAAGTGAAGAGTTTGCTCAAATATGAAAATTTTCCATGACACCGAGTTTGGAGGATATATTTATCGGTCTTGTCTTCTCTCAAAACAAATTCCATATTCCCCTCAGCAAACACCCCTTCTTTCAGTAAAGGATTCAAACGTTGATAAACACCTTCATTAAGTCTCATATGAAACTCTGAATTCTCTATTCTACTCAAGTCTAGAAGGAAATAAGACTTATGTTACAAATATTCACAAATCTCATCAGGTCCTATCATGGATTCTAGTATGGATTTATCTGACGCTAAAACCATATCTAAGGAGTCATAAGAGTATGTATATTTCACTTCTCATGCAGGAAAATAGTCTTCATCTAACTCCTTGGAGACACAAGGAGTCAAGATGGAATCTATTGTAGCATCATACTGAGGTTGGTAATCTATTGTAGCTCAGCTTGTGTGGGTATGATCCATGGGTCAGTTCTATTTGAAGCTGAAGTGACCTCATCATATGTAAAAATGATGTTCCCCACACTAGTTGTTCCTATATATTTTATAGGACCAGGAAAATCGAAAGTGCTCATAAGAGAAGTGTACATCCCTACTCTTGAACTCTTGTTTGCTGGGAGGGTTTTATCAACCATTGGAATATTATATTCTGATGTATCCATACGACTTTTTTGGGTAAAAGACAATTGATCAATCATGACTATTTTTCCTTTGTGATGGAACATAGAACCAAAAAAACAGATGATGGGATCACACACATAACATAGGTCCAACTTCTTCCCAAAATCAAATTATAATATAAAGGAGCATATGCCACCTAAACCTGGACTGAAACCACTTTCCCATCCAATTCAATATAAAAATAAGGTAGGATACCATGAGGGAGAAACGACCTTCCATCGAAAGCGGTAAGTAATGTATTAGAGGGAACCAAGTTGGGAGAACCTACAGATTTCCAAAAAGATATAACCATCACACAAGTAGATGTGCCTTCATCTATGACCATGTGTCCAATGGTTTTCTTCCCATGGACTACTTCAACCTAGAAAGTGACGTGATAAGGAAAGCGTGGTTTGACATCAAACAAGTGATACTTGGAAACTAAACCCATAGAATACATACTACCAATAGCAGCCAAAAGCGCATTACGTTGCAAAGGACAAATCTATAGCACTTCTAAAGCATACATGGCACAAGTAGTTTGGGATAAATATTCCACCACTGAATAGTTGGTACCATCCCATTTATTAGGGTTGTGTGATTCTCTCTTGAAGACACCTTTTGGTATCTTAGGAATAGGGTTGGTTAGTTTCTTAATAGAAAGAGGGGTCGATGTTTCAGCAGTCTCTTTATCTTTTTATGATGACTCGGGCTCATAGTTCTTAGCTCTTGTTTGCAGTAAGGTATGGGATCGGAACATGTTAATGTAAGATTGATCAGATGAGGAAGCATTTTGCATGCCCCCGGTGGTATTAAAGTCTCCTGAACTTGTGTTTTGTCCTTTTGTGAATGGATCTTTGAGGACAGTAGGTTTTTTTCTTAACAACTTCTAAGCATGTTTTCATAAGCAGGCTTCGATAAGTTAGGTGATATTCTTAGCAAATTTTGCAAGATAAATTCGCCTTCTTCTTGTCTTTTTCTCCCCCTTCAGCATTGTTGTGGGCTTGGGTTTGTTTTCATTACCCTCTCCCTTATTCCCCTTATTCTTCTTCCCACTGGGTTGTTGAGTACCCTTCTGATTAGATTGTGTGTTATATACATTTGTAGTATGAGGGGAGGGTGTGGCAGCATTAGCTGCCAATACTCCATACTGCTTCACGGATAGTTCATGTATTTGTTTATCTAGATATTCTATAGTATATGTTTGTATTGAACCCACAATGTCGTTGAAATGTGGTCCAATATTCGGTTTCATAAATTCTGTATTTTATCTAGGTGCATCTGGTATGATCTCATAAATAATCCCAAACTGAGCATAAATCAAGTTAAGTTGATGGGCTCGTAATATGGCTTATTCCTCTATGGTTACTCCTGAAGTAGAGACCTATTTTAAAATATAAGGTAGTAGTGACTTCAAAAAATATTCTAGTAAAAATTCAGGAGTTATGTTGACCTTAATCAACCTATTCCACCTTCGTTGCTCTTGAATGTGATCAGAAATATGTGTGGCTTTGTTTTTCCTGAAAGTAGAAAAAAGGTATGTGGTGGAATCATACCGAACAAGGAATTGGAAGTGGTTAAATAATACTGTCTCTAAATCATAAAAACTATCATAAGTGGTAGACGAGAGTTCATTATACCATTTAGTTTCTACACTAGTTATATTTCTTTGAAACAACCTTATCCAAATAGAATCATCATTCAATGAATTTGAGGAACACCAGAGATGAAAGGTAGTGACATGGTCACCAGGATCTTCACCTATTTTTCCTTCAAACTTAGGGATGTATGAAGGTAACTTGATTGGAATCAGCAGCCAAGTCACATCATGACGCAGGGATCGTTCATTAATTTTGATAGATCTAGAATTTTTAAATGACTATGAGATTTCCTTCTATGTTTAACCATTTATTTCTCTGCGTTTATAATTATTTAACACTCATGAATTCAACATAATGAATGTAAATTTATTATGTACCTTCCATAAATGGAACTTGATGAAAAAACAATAACTTGATTCCATGCATGAATTAACATTGTAGTATAACAACATATTTATCAACAATTTATCATATACTTAACAAGCATTCATCTTGAACAACATACTCATTTTTTTCTTTCACATAGCAAGATACATCGTCCATTTGCAGAATTAATATAAGCTACAAACAGTTATATGAACTTAGGATAAATGGCAACTGGCTTTGTTGCAGCCGTGCTCCACCCAATTGTAGGTGATTTTTCTCATATATCTCTCGGCATAATTACGACCCCCGAGATGAGAATTGTCTACTCATTAGATATAGTACTCACTGGTTTGAGGGATCTTAGGATTCTTACTTGGAAATTAGGGTAATTAGCTCATTATCAATTCCATGTCAAACAATGAAAATCATTCCCTTAGCTTCTTTCTGAAAGCACAATAGTGTGACTCAACACAGTTCTCATTGCTGAAAATTCCACTAAGTTAACTGCATGCACCATTTGGCATTTCACTATAGCAATCAGAGGCAACCATGGAAATGAATATAACAACAAATTTACTTGCAGGTTCAAGTTTGGGAACTTAGAATTTTAACCAGCCCGATAACCGCTCCATAACAATAAAAAAAGGAATATTTTCTCAGGTTCTAGACATGGTTTTCCAGTCTAACCATCTATTCCAAATAATCATTCTCCTTTTTGTTTTTCCTTCCTACGATCTTTCTCAAGCATCACTCTTGTACACACATCACCTTTGCTCCTTATACTCTCCACACAAATCACCTCATGTTACGGGTCTAGTTTCCTTCTACCTTCTGGGCTCTCGAGGATTCTCTCTCCCAATCATAATTTCACTTTTTGCATGAGACCTCTCTTCACCATAAGCTACATGTGGAAGTGATTAACTCCCCTTTAATCACCTTTTAACCACAGTTAACTCTTAATCAAGTTTAAAACTAATTAAGGGTGTTTAGGCTCACTTCAGGACATAAGGTCTTATTTTAGGTACTCAAGGTTATAATAAGGTCATAATATATCCCCCTAGGCCATCTACAACCCCTTACTGTACCTCTAGTGAATACATGAGTCCCCAATATTCTCAGTGTTTTGCCTCAGGAATGGTCGGTTGTATATTTTTAATATCAATAATTTCAAAATACAATAAGTTTCATCCTCTTAGTAATTCGCATTCAATTAGTTATCAAAATAGAAGTTCATGCTATGGATGTTGCAAGTACTTTTCCTACGTTGTATCTTTCAAGTTTTCCTTCAAAAATTTGGCAAGATACATTGGACCTCACCATGTTATTCCTGATGGCTTGTCCTTCCAGCTCAACTTGCAAACTGGTCACTTCAATACTTTTCATTCAACTACCACCATTCATGCTACCTCTACTTGAGCACTTATGGAATCTATAGCTCATTCAGAACATTTCTTTAGCAATGCGAGAAAATTCTAATCAACTATTATTACTAATTTGTGTGATTTTCTTCAATCCTCCTTTTCTTTTATGGTAACAACAACAACTTCCAAATGAAATATTTCTTCTGCAGTCATCATCATAAATTCATTAAGCCAGGATAATAAAAAAAATCAAGCTATCCTTTTTAACAGAGATCAACTATATCTTTCTTTTCTCAAAATGATTTCATGTATTTCATGATTAACTCAGCATATTCAT
>LPNX010483299.1:474288-485908 GCA_001517045.1 Pseudotsuga menziesii
TCTATAATATGCATTTCAACAACTTTCTCTTTCTAGAAATTAATAACTAAAGTAAAAAGGAAAAGTAAGAGATCATCCTCTTAGTCGTGTCCTATTCTGGAGCTTGACAAGTGTGGATTTCCTGCTCCTTGGTCTCTTTCACTTTGAAATGTAGGCGCTAAACTTACCTGATCATCATCCCAGCTAAGACACTTCACATCTGAAGTCTATCCAAGGCCTCATAACCCAGGTCATTCCCCATGGTTTACTTAGAGGATCCTTAACCCGCAGGACCACCACAGGTCCCCACATCATCCATCATTTATTATTATTATTATTATTTTGTTATTGTTGTTGGTGGTGATGTTTTTTTTGTTGTTAGGTTCATTCGTAGACGAGTGCCTCCTTCCCCCTCCAACCTTTGTTAGTAGGTGAGAGATTTTATTATTTTATTAATATATTACTCTTTTTTTATATTTATTTATTTATCTTCCAACCTTCATGGCAGAATCATCTTACAAAATTTTCTACTTCTTTAGAGGATACATATATTCAATGCAAGTGCTTGACCATGCATAATTTTGGAGGAGGCACCTCCTTAATGCAAATAGCTAAAGGAATCCCATCCTTGGCTTTCATAGTTTTTTTTAATTAGATAAAAACACATCTTCAAATGAAATCATCTGAGGAAAATATATCCTCAATGAAATCAACTGAAGGAAATCCATCCTTGTATTTGCATATCTTTAATTAGAGAAAAACACATCCTCAATGCCATCAGCTGATGAAAACCCATCCTCAACTTTGCATAGTCTTCTTCTCCTTTATATTTTATCCCTTTCTTCAAAATGAAAATGCTTGGATTTACCATATTCCTCTTCTTTAGCTTTGCTTAGGTACCTACTAGATACATATTTATTAACAAATTTCATCAATATGATGATATAAATCACATTTGTTTATCATAATGTATCATCATAAATTTAAAAATTATTATTAAGCTACGATACCACATTATATGCACCCATGTGCTACACTACTACACAGATATCAATATGTAGCAAAACATGCATAGAGCGCTACAAGTATCTAAAATCAAGCTAAAATACAGAAACACAATATGCACCACAAATCAAAAATATTTTTTTAAACATTTACGAGTGAGCCCCATTTAACTCACTACTAGAGAAGAGTAGATAATTATAGGTTAATTATCTAGTTTATTAATTAAATTTTAGATAATCATCTAATAAATTATCATTTGTAACAAAATTGATGGTTTAATTCTACCTTCCTGACTTGACTGTTCCTTCCCAACATTTCTGACAACAGGAGTCAAAAGTTAGAGCACTCAGGAAAATATACCAAAATCTCTTTACAGATACCGACATCCCAATGTTGAAACGCAGTTCCTTTGAAGTCAGACATCGGAAGTTAGCATGAGACTAAATTACATTCCCAATGGTCATATTAATTCTAATGTTGACACCTCAGCATGGGCACACAATCAGATGAACCAATTTTAGTAACATGTCAATCCCAACATCGGTACAATGGATCTCGAGAGTCCACACTATTGAACTACCAAAAGTTCCAAATGACCTTTCTGATGCCGACATCAACATTGCCATCTTAGCATCAAAACTTTGGTGTTTAACAATTACATTGACACTAACACCCTCTGACTCAAAAGTTGGAGATCAAAAACCAAAACATGAATACAGTTTCATTAGGAGACCCCAATTCCACCGTCAACATTGCTACTTGGACATCAAAACCACATATTTCACCTTCGACGTGGTATCCACTACATCAGAACTTAACGAAAAAACATTGAAGGCACCTTGGAAATCTTGTTACATTTTGATAGGTTGAAAAGGAGGCTATTCATGAGGTTTAGGAATGTGTCCAATTCACTTAACCAATTGACACATAATCACAATGAATTAAAGGGAAAACAACTAAGGAAAAACTTTTCCATAGGATGAACTTGCAATTCATAGGTTTTTAATCAACAATCAAGTTTCTTACAAATCTATGAATGCTAAGTAAACCATCCTTGAATCTGTTAACCTTTATGATTTTAGACAAAACTTACAGTCTTATAACTCCTCTACATTAATTCTTAGAAACATATTTACTATACATTCATCAACATTCTTCATGCAAAATGTGAATAGTCCTAGAAATATGAACTTCACTTTAACTACAGTGATAAACTACTTGTTTATTTTCTATTCAATTCTACATGAAATGAGCATCCAAAACAATTGACTTCTATATAACTTCTCACACAAATTTATTAAAGCAGGGAACATGTTAACAAGTTATTATCAAGGCATAATCCTCAATGGTTATGCAAGCACTCATCATAAGTCTTAAGGAATTCATCCCCTTCAATTAGTTTATCAAAATTTGGAAATCAACGGAACGCTACAACTATTAAATCCAATTAGCATTGCCTACGACAACTCAACATTTCCCAAACGGAGCATTTACATAACAAGTATCCCCAAACAGCTATTAAACAGAGATTGACTGGAAATTCAGGAAAACATATGACTATGAGATTTTCTTCTCTACTTAACCATTTATCTCTTTGCATTTATAATTCTGTAACACTCATGAATTCAACAGAATAAATGTAAACATATTATGTACCTTCCATAAATGGAACTTGAATAGAAAACAATAACTTGATTCCATGCTTGAATTAACATTGTAGTATAACAATATATTTACAAGAAATTTGTCATATACTTAACACACATTCATCTTGAGCAACATATTCATTTTGTTCTTTCACATAGAAAGATACGTAATCTATTTGCATAATTAATATAAGTTACAAATACTTAACAAAATTCAGGATGATAGGAGACTGGCTTTGTGGAAACCATGCTCCACCCAACCATAGGAAATTTTGCTCATATATATTTCAACAGAATTACCACCCCTGATTTGACACTCATGCACTCACTAGCTATACTTCTCACTGATTTCAAGGTTCTAATGATTCTCACTTGACAATCAGGCTAATTGGGTCACTACTAATTCCATGTCAAACAATGAAATTCATTCCCTTAGATTCATTTTGAAATCGCAATGCTCAAAGTTACACTATGTTAAATACATGCACTATTTTCCATTTCAATTGAGCAACCAGAGCCAACTATGGGCATGACTATAACAACAAATTGACTTGCAGGTTTAGGTTTGGGAACTCGGTATTTTAACCATCCCAATAACCACTACATAATAATAATAATTGGAACATTCTCTAAGGTTCTAGAAAAATTTTCCCAGTCTAACCAGTTATTTCATATTGTCATTATCCTCTTTATTTTCCCTTCCTACGTTATTTCTCTGGTTTTGCTCTTTCACACAGACCGCCTTCACTCCCTACACTCCGCACACACATCGCCTCATACTATAGGCCTATTTTCCTTTTACACTCTAGTATCTCTAGGATTCTCTCTCCTAAGTCCGATTTCACTTTTTGCATGATACCTATCTTCCCCTAATGCTACATGTCAAATATTGACTGCCCCTTAATCACCTTTTAACAATAGTTAACCCTTAATCAAGTTTAAGGATAATTAATGGTATTTACACTCACTTAAGGACACGAGGTATTATTTTAGGTACTCAAGGTTATAACAAGGTCATAACATACCCCCCTATGCCATCTACACCTCCCTTATTATATCTCTAGTGAATGCATGAGTCCCTGATCTTCTTTGCATTTTGCCTCATCCACGGCAAGTTGTATATTTTTAATATTAATAATTACAAAATACAATAAGTTTCAATGCCTTTGGAATTCATAAATAGTTATTTATCAAACTAGGGGTTCAGGATAGGGATGTTCATTCCTCTCCCCCTAAAAGTATACACCATCCTCGATGTGCTAATTCTTATAGACATTCACACGATATTTACATACTTCAAAATTCACAAAATGTTGCAAGTACTTTTCTTGCATTGTATATTTCAAGATGGCCTTTCAAAATTGGGCTATATCCATTGAACCTCACCATTTTATTCCTCGTGCCTTGAACTTTCATCTCAACCTATAGAGTGGCCACTTTAGTACTTTTCATTCAGTTACCATCATTCTTATTACCTCTACTTGAGAACTTATGAAATCTATAGCTGGTTCAGAAAATTTCTTTAGCAATTAGAGAAGCTTTTGATTAGATGTTATCTTTGATTTGTGTGATTTTATCAGTCCTATTTATCTTTTATTGTAATAGAAATAAATTTTAAATGAAATATTTATTTTGTAGTCATCATAAAAAACTCATTAATCTAGTATAAGAAAAAAAATCAAGATATCCTTTTATGAGAGATCAACTATATATATATTTGCTCCGAACGTTTTCACATAGTTTGTGATTAACTCAACATATGCATATATATGATACATTCATCTTCATTTATTTTACAAAAAATTAATTATTTCATCATTCATTGTTTATTTCAAACAAAAATAAACACAATGAATTTTCAGTTGTAATATGCTTTTCAACAACTTTCTCTTTCTATAAAGTAATAATTGTTATCACGAAAATCTCACACAGATGCGACATTTCCACAATTTGCATGGTAAAGCTTCATCAACAAATAACATGCATCCAATCGAAGACAACTTCACAAGACCCAAAAAATAGCATGACTTAAAGAATTCCCAGTAGCAGTCAAAATCCAACACCGCACAACTAATGGTTTGTTTATATGTGCTACAATGTGTATTACCAGTTCAACACATGTGAGACCAGCACATATTTCCATTTGAGATCCCCACAATTGATACAAACAATGGGATATAACCCACCAACAACACATTAAAGGCTCATGAAAGCTCCATTACCTCCAATAATTTGAAATTTGGCTCTTCACACACTTGGTTTCCTTAAATGGACTCTTTTGTGTATCTTGGAGCTAAATCATGGATCATTGGGTTCACATTGGGATCTTGTTCTTTATTGGACACCTCTTGGCCTATAAAATAAATCCATGGGCATGCTTATTGTAAGTAATAATTTAGAGCAAGGTTATGTTGTTGGAATCTTGCTTGAGTTACCTTGTAAATCACCCTTTCCCTCTTGTTTAGCATGCACCAAGCTCCCTTGCCTCCTTCCTCGAAGGGGAAAGTGTTCTCCTCATTTCTTATTCAAGCCACTTGACACCTAGTGTGGACTAACTAGACCTCCCTTAAAGATATTGTTTTCCTCCATTTGGATCTGACATCTCCAGGGTGTTGTATATGCTTGACCATTGGGAAATATAAGAAGAGGTTTGGAATATATTGGTTGTTAGAGTTTGCATTTCCTACCCCCTTTTCATTTTATTTACTTTTGTTTCTATTTTATTTTTTCTTTTCTATTTCACTAACAACCATTTGCAGAATCACTTGGAGCACTCACCCACCAACACAGATGGGCACCTAATACTGAGGCCATTTTGTAGCCTACAAGGTCTTGCCCCTCACCCAATGGGAAGGATTCACTCTTGTACAATATTTTTCACAATATTATTTATGGAGACTCCACTTTATTTTAGTTCATTTCTCTTTCATTAGGTTTTTATTTGTTGAGTGGTTAATTTTTGGTGTTTGTTGTTTTTCAGGAGAAGAGGTCCATACCTTTCATCCTAGGAATTCAGCCCCCATTCATCGGGTTAACCCATTTTATCAAACACAGAGATCCTAGCATCTCAGTTTCACTGACAACGTGAACCATCATTTGACATTCATGCTATAAGTACATATTAATAGACCACCACCCGCACGGGTGTCTGTTGTAGATAGGAAAAATGCACCTCCTGTGGACAGGAGTTGTTCCTCTAGTCTTAATGGTTTAGATCTAGAACAAATAGTTCACAACATAATTGGAAGACTTTCCCTAGAATGGGCAGAGAACTGGAATGAGTCTCTTTGATGGAATAGTGCAGTTGTTTCTTGTAATGATAGCTCTTCACATATGTACCTTCAAGATCACATGAAAACCAGCAAACAAGATCAAAGAGCACCAGAATATGATCCACTATTCTATGTCAGTGACTAACTTAGGAATCCAACAATAAAATACATGATAATGACACAACATACTTTATGGGAAAGGAACCAATTTTGAATTAAATATGAAGAAGAAGTTTACAACCTTTGCCTTATTTTTGATATGCTCCTTCACAATGACGATATCGTGTCCCCAAAATCTCCAACTTACTCCCTCTATGCTCACCCTACTGATTTAGGCCAGAATGGCAATTCAACAACATAACTTTGCTCCTTCTCAACCATGGATATGAGTCTACTTTTATAGGCCTTGAGAGGATAGAGATGGTTGAGAAAATGGTGGGTGAGGTGGAGAGGAGATCCCAAAAGGATGGATCTTGATTCAAGGTGGTCCTCAGGTGTAGGGATAAGGGTGCCATAAAGCCTTCCTTCGAGAAGCTTCGTGGAAACCTCTCTTTTTAACTTTTTACCAAGGGCACCGCTTCTTTCTCACTATGACAGAGCGATGACAGGGCAGAACTACACCTTGTACAAGAGGTAAAGGCAGTGGCACCACCTATTGTCAAGAGGGTAAAGGCATTTTTGAGGAAGGCACCACCTATTGACTTAAAGGCAGGAGTGGTGCCGGATTTTCATATGTAGGATTGATATATGGGCTAGTGTTTCACTTCATAATTTGGGATTCGGAAAATACTGATGTTTGCGACCTCATCACATGATGATGATGAGATAGTCACCATATTTGTAGCTAGGAAAAATGCACCTCCTGCGGACAGGAGTTGTTCCTCTAATCTGAATGGTTCAGATCTAGAACAAATAGTTTACAATAGAATTGGAAGACTTTCCCTAGAATGGGTGGAGATCTGGAATGAGTCTCTTTGATGGAATAATGTAGTTGTTTTCTGTAATGATATCTCTTCATGAATGTACCTGCAAGATCACATGAAAACCAACAAATGAGATCAAAGAGCACCGGAATATGATCCACTATTCTATGTCAATGACTAAGGAATCCAACAATAAAATACATGATAAAGACACAACATACTTTATGGGAAAGGAACCAATTTTTCATTAAATATGAAGAATAAGTTTACAACCTTTGTCTTAGCATTGATACGCTCCTTCACAATGCTGATATCTTGTCCCCAAAATCTCCAACTTGCTCCCTCTATGCTCACCCTACTGATTTAGGCTAGAATGTCAATTCAACAACATAAATTTTCTCCTTCTCAACCATGGATATGAGCCTACTTTTATAGGCCTTGAGAGGATAGGGATGGTTGAGAAAATGGTGGGTGAGGTGGATAGGAGATCTCAAAAGGATGGATCTCGAGTCCAAGTGGTCCTCAGGTGTAGGGATAAGGGTGCCACAAAGCATTCCTTCGAGAAGCTTCATGGAAACCTCTATTTTTAAATTTTTACCAAGGGCACTGCTTCTTGCTCACTATGATAGAGCGGTGACAGGGAAGAACCATGCCTTGTACAATAGGTAAAGGAGGTGGCACCACCTATTGTCAAGAGGGTAAAGGAATTGTTGAAGAAGGCACCGTCTATTGACTTAAAGGAAGGAGCGGTGCTAGATTTTCATATGCAGGATTGATATCTGGGCTAGTGTTTCACTTCATAATTTGGGACCTCATCACTGATTTTTGGGCAAATAATAATTTTTGGGACCTCATCACATGATGATTATGAGTATTATGTGTAACAAAATTCCCCCCAAACCATGAGGCTAGAGGGATACGATAGGAGAGATCTTTGAAAGAGCAATTTATCACTTCGAGGCAAGAATCAGCTTGATCGGAGATCATCAACCGGGAATCTGCAATACATCAATACTTTTGACTCATGAAAAAATGTGTCCTCATCATGGCTGTAGACCAATACAAGGCATATCCATGAGAGAGATTAACAACCATGGCTACTAGAATACAGCGTAGATCCATGTTATAAAGGACTCAAACTTGGGACATAACTACTAGAAATACACTGTAGCTCCATGTCAAATGAACACAAATTCAAGCATAGCCATGACCATACAAATGTGGATCCATGTTGGGACTTCATAAAATATACTCCATCGCAACCTGGGGAGAAAGCTATGAGTGCTTTTAACATATACCCAGGGTCTTCATCTCATCTTCCACAAAGTACAATTCTATCCATGTGATTACAATGATCTGGAGTAGAAAATGGTAGAAACCACTTGATTACTGGTCAATGATGTGAACTGTTAACAAGTGCAAGGGAGATCACAATTAATGTCAATGATTCCCAAGGTGCCCTAATAAAATCTACAAAGTGTGAATAGATAATTTGATGTCGAACACTCAGTGGAGTATTTCGATCAAAGGTCAATGATGTGAACCTATGTAGAGAGCGAGAGAATCTGTCATTGAGGCATACAGATATCAAGGTACTAAACTTCCTTCTAAGACTAATTCCTAGATGATGAGCTAATGTTGACAGGAAAAGTCTCGTCGAAGGAGGGCCATGATGAATCCCACATCGACGACACGAAACTCAGAACAAAGTTCTGTAATTTTGTAGATAACATAACCATAGGACTGACTCAAAGGTACTGACACAAAGGCTATTTTGACTTGTAGAGGTAAACTTTCAAACTTTCCTTTGAACATTGTGTGTCACAACAAAAGACTTGGCAGCATTGAATTGACGTTGTGGAACACAATACAACATTGGACAATGCATTCTTTGAAAGACTCAAAGGAGTGACATGACTCATGAAATTTGATCGACTTAGAGATAAGATGAATACCCAATTGACTTAATCAAATGCAGGCAAGTTTCATGTTCAAAGGTGATGACAAACTGCCATTTTATTTTCAAAATGAATTGATTCCCTTCCCTTAATTTCCCCATCATGTTTGATGAGTTCCTCTTTTCAATTTTACTAGTTCAAACAGGGTAACAAACACTCGTTATAGCTCATCCAAAGACAAGTCCATTCTGATACGTTTTACGAACCTAAGAAAGGAGGGGTTCATTCTCAAAAGAGGGTGTCTCAGTGTTTTTTTTAACGAGTCCAATGAAATTTAACTCGATATCGTTCATGTTTAGAGATTCTAAACAAAGACAGAAGAAGACTTCAAAGGGTCCTTTTTCGTAAATAGTCAATCCAAACTGAAAAAGAGATAAACTATTGTTGAAAAGATGAATCTTCAAGTAATTTTATGAGCATGAAGAAGAAAACTGGGATTGACAATATTTTGACATTTAGGGAGTCCGAAAAGAGTTTAAAGAATACTCCAATGTGTTTCTTTTACGCAATGAACAGGTTTTACGAGCCTGAAAAGAATCAGAAAAAGACTCGAAACTTTGATACTAGGTTTTGGGAACATGATCAAAGTGTCGAAATGAACCCTCAAGGACCTTTTTCGTTTTTCAGAAGTATGAAAAAGTTTAAAATGAACTTCCCTATAGCCAATACTATTTATTTTCATCCTTGCAAGATTCTTAAAAAATGTTATTAGTCTCCCAAAATATTTAAAATGACTTTTATAAACTATCTAAAAGGGTATTTTTGATAAAAAAAATGATCTAAAAAGCATTAAAATAATACAAAAACCCTAAAAGTATGTTATAAAAGCCAAGTAAAATAGTAAAAATTTAAAACATTTACTATTTTACCAAGTCTTGGAGCAGTTTGGGAGAATTCAGGAGTAGATTTCAATCGGATATTATGAAGCCGTCACCCATCCTTTTTTCGCATCGTCAGATCAAGGTAATAGCTAGAACCCTTCCCTTCCTTTCTATGATTTCCAATTTTTTATTTGGTTCAATTTTTAAGCTTAATGGGAAAACCTAAAAGACAAAAAGTGGGCACCGTGCTTAGCCTTTACAGGAAAGGCGGTGCCCAATGAAAACCGCAGTTTTTTAGTTATACTCAGGCGGTGGCACCGCTCTGTCTCAATGGGAAGGGGGGGGTGCCGGCCGTGAGATCAAAGAACTACTTTCCCCAGCCATATAAAAAAATTTTGAGAAATTTTAATGGCGAAATGTGTTTCTAAATAGCTCATTGATGATTTTTGGTAGGTTTATTTGGTCAAAAATGGTGACTTCAAAGGAGAGACAACATGATGATGATGATTCCCAAGCCACAAAAATGTGGGTCGTATAGCTTCCTTGAGAGGCTGTGGCCTCTTAAAATTATTCCGCGATGCTAGCATGGTCTCACATCCATGTCTACTAGAGTACATCCTACAGATGTGGAATCTAGAACATCAATATTTTGAGATGTGACCTCATATTGTGACTGTGGATGTGGAAGATATCTATTTCCTGATAGGGCTATCTAGATGGGGAGCACATATTTCTCTGACTAGTTCTCGAGGAGGGGACGTCACTAGATAGGAGTTAATTGATCGCCAATTCTTCCCTGGTACAAAAATGTTAGGTAAGAAGATCCCTATCAAGGTTGTGAGGGATCTACCGCTTTGAACTATTATGTTTACCATGTAGAGGGTGTATGGAAGCCAAGGGCCTCACCAAGAATCTCAGTCACATATATTGTATGCCTTGGAGGCCATGGAAACCACGGTATATAATTGGGCCGAGGCACTATTACCTGTATTTAAGGATCAGCCGACGAAATGTCAGCAAGGAGAGCTGAAGCAGTTTGGATATGGGACCATCCTAGCATTTTTTTTCTTTGAGATGGTACCCCTCATGAGTCCCCAGGTTGTATTTACAGAGCTTAGAGCTAGAGACCCCAGCATGGTGTGGTGGGTGGATATCATGGCCCGCACAAGAGGTAGCGGGGCCAAGGTAAATTTCGAGGCCACCTTCTTCCGATGGCTGAGTGATCAAATGCTCATTATTGAGTATTATGCATATACATGGACTGAATCCCTAGGAGATCCTGACCTACCACTACCACTCGAGGCTCATTGTGGTGACATTGGTAAGAAGCAATACCTAAGATGTTGATTAGATTTTTATATTTTTCATGTTTGTTATGATTTTTATGGATGATAAAAAGACCTTAATTTTACATGTAGATGTTGGTGATGCATGGCCTGGGGGATCCTCTCTAATGGAAAAGCGAGCTCTGATGGAAAAGTGAGTAGGATATTGCTTTGTCCATAAAGGCGATGATGAGCTCACGGAGCTAGAGGAGAACCTGGATCAACTGACCCTGGATATCTTGGATGCTACTATAGATGACCTCCCTAGGAGGTTTTAGAGACATATCATCAGGGTATCAGGTCACTTCAGTCGCTTTCTACACAGAGTTTCAAGGGCCATTATGTGCTACCACGAGCACCATTAGTGTGGTCTCCATGATGTATCCCTGAAATCTTAGTTAGCTTCAGGATTTTTGTATCATTTTGTATGCCTGAAAGCCATAGTGCTTCAGATGAGGTCTCGTGACCATATTTTTTGTAATAAAACTTTTTATACATACATATATATACATATATATACATATATATACATATATATATATATATACATATGTATATATATACATATGTATATATATACATAGATATATATATACATACATACATATATATATATACATACATATATATATACATATATATACATATATATACATATATATATACATACATATATACATACATATATATA
>LPNX010483299.1:486347-576978 GCA_001517045.1 Pseudotsuga menziesii
TTAACCATGTTTATTTTTAATGAGTTATGAATGGGAAATATGCCAGTCCAGAATGAAATTTTTCCAATAAATCAGCAATCATATTATCAAACCTAGGGATATGCCTATAAGTGATGAAATCGAATCACCTTTCTAATAGACACACTCTCCAAAACAAGCGAAGAAGCGTAGGGTTCCTAATAGTGTACACATGATTTAGGTGAAAAACCACTAATTGGGAGTCCATAAACACTACCAAATCATGAATTCCCCAAGATGCAGCCTTGGTGAGTAAACCTATCACTGCCTGATACTCAATGATGTTGCCGGTAGCCGGACCAATGCAAACCACACCTGAACTAACTAAATCCTGAGCTGGGGAATACAACACCCAATTTGTTGAAGCAAGGTTCAAGGTATGATGGCATGCACCGTCAGTGAAACCATAGAAAGCCATCCAATCTGCATAACCAAAACATGGTATAAATAGTATGGAGATCAACTCAAAACCATATTGAAAATGACTAAACACACTGAAATCCAAATATACATATATACAAGGTACCATACAAAAATGACTTAAGCATAGTACCTCTTCAACTACAACCCATTATGAGGTTTCTCGAAGGGTATCCCTTCATAATCAACAAGATCATAAACCCCTTTCTCCAAGACCTTACTAACGATAAAGGGACTGTACCACATGGATTCAAACTTTCCCTTCCCTAGTTTATCATGTCTCTGATTGTAAGTCAGGACTAGGTCACCTTCATTGAAGACACGAGGTTGAACAGACTTGTCATATTGTGCCTTCACACATTTTTTGTGTGCCTCATTAGCCAAGGAAACATCTCTTCTAGTTTCATTAAGCTTAGTAAAGTACAAAAATATTTCTTCCTTGACGAAAGTGTTTAGGAGAAGTTCTACTACGATTTTGAGTGACAGAATTTGACATTTGATAGGAAGGATGGATTCTAGTCCATAAACTAGCTAAAAAGGTGTGAAACCAATTGTTTTTTTTACTAAAGTCATGTGTAACATCCCCGACCCTCCGACCGATGAAGAGGACGCTACCAAACAACTAATTTCTGGGCAACTAGCCCCATGAACATGAACATACATAGAATGGTGAAATACAATACTTGAAACATAAAACATACAGGGATGCATAGTTACTCAACATACAGTAGAAGAAAACATATACATTCAAGCATCAACATGTTCATCATGATTCATGAAATAGTAAATGTAATTGCAGAAGCAAAATGGACAAGAATACTCATCTTGTAAGAACTCATCCCGTAACCATCTACGTCGCTACAACGTTCCACCCAACCATAGGCCAGTGTTCTCATCAATCTCTCAGCAACACTACCACCCTCGAGCTAGGCATGATTCCCCAAGGAATAAGGGACTAAGTAGGCTTACACATAGCCAAGGATACACAATACAGCCAAGTCAACACAATTGGGCTTATCAGGCCATCAAGGAGCTAGGAAAGGCTGAATGCTGAACTAGTGCACTCATGGAAGAGCTAAGGATGCCTACACCAGAGCTATCCTGACTTCTAAGACACCCACACACACCTGACACCAAGAATCAGTCCCTTCTCTGCTTCACAGTCCCTTAGGCCCTGACTTGCCTTGCAAGTGCTCTTCCGGGGTTATGGAGAAGAAAGCCAGCCATCTACCTCTCTCTATGTGGCTCCCAAACCTAGGTTTCTCAAGCATACCTATCCTTCAATCCCACTCCACACAGTCCAAATACCAACCACTGCATACCTGCAGTAAAACAATCAGTTCACAGCTCTGTGAAGAAAAACAAAGGAAACAGGGTGACAACCCAAAATGGTGAACGCAGCTCAAGCCAAGCAAGGTGACTCGGAGTTGTTCTTGGCCCTAGTGTGGCCAAAATAACTCAGCAGTAACCCCAAAAGGTAATTACACACACACAGCAACCCAAACCAGGGGAAGAACAATAGCCCCAATCTCACAATGAAACCACGGCAGCATTACACAATCTGCAAATGGGGGAGAAGCCAAACTCCCAGCATTGACAGGGGAAAACACATACATAGACCACAAATCGGCAGGGGAAAACACATACACACCACCCAGAACGCAAAGGCTCATTCACAGGAAATCATGGGTGATAGTAATCGGTTTCTCCAGCTTTGTGTGAGGAAAACGATGATGAATCCCAATCGTTGCATGAGAGAACTGAATGCCCCTGTGTGAGATGGATAGTGAAGAATTCTCGTGCATGAGAATGAACAAAATGATGAAGAGTGGAGAGACTGTTTTCCTTCTTCACCACGTGATGTGAAGAGGAAGAGTCTGCGGGTGGAGTGGGCACGTGGGCAAGGACTGGAAATCCTACCACACCCACCACTACTCAACAATAACTTCCCCAACTAACAAACATCAGAAGTTTAAATGGGTGGTTGACACATGGATTTCCCCCCCATAGGATCATAGCTCAATAATTCCCCCTCCTTATCCTTAGGAAAATCATGCCCTTTTCATTAACGTTGCACCGTCATAGCTGGCTGTAGGTTCATTTTAATTATTGTGCATATTTACATGATGCCAAAACTATTATGTGCCGAATAGCACGATATACCATCGGCAACGATCCTAATTGCCAAAACATAACACAACAAAATCGATGGTGGGGATTTTTCCTTTAGCTCCACACCATGATTAATTACAATATACACATCATGTATCTTTTAATGCAACCGGGGTCAAAACCGGGGATATTACAATCCCCTCCCCCTTGGAATAACACCGTCCTCAGTGTTCCAATACATAGGAATACATATACAATTTGCACATCCAAAATTTCAAAATTTTGCAGATCTGTCCCACGTTCAATTATTTACTTGAACTTCCAGGACCAAGCCCCTCGGCTTCCATGAGATTCTCTTGTCGGTTCTCGGCTTTTAGCTCATCCCCAAGTCTAGGAACTTTGTGGCTACTACCCTCTTTATGTTCTCTCGTTGGGCAGTCTCGGTGGTAATGATGTCCTCCGCATTTCCAACATTTCGCTGGCTACTTCATCTGTACCTGCTCAATTTCCTTTGAGTCTTCATGCCTGGAACATTTCTTAATGGACAGATTGGACGAATGCCCCATCATTGATCCACTTTTCTTTCCTTTACGGATTGCTCTCAGAATGCTTTTTACCTCCTTTTGCAAACAAATAGAGTCTTGCAAAATCTGGTGGTTCATCTCATTCTGCCTTTTCTGTATCTTGAGCATCTCTCCAATATTCTCTTGGGTCTTGGCAATTGTTTGAAGAAGACTTCCAACCAAGTCCAATAGCTTTTGGTCTGCTACCATGATCAATGTGCACTACTGGATTTCACTTTTCTCACCTGTGAAATGCATCATTGAAATTATGTTATACCAAGCATAATATAGGCATTAAAATCAGTCACTTAATTGCCCAGTTGGCATGACAGTCCAAGTCTCATCAAGGAGGCTTTCATATTTTTCATGCCTTCCCAACAGGCACATGAGCTCATTCATGTCCATTCTTGGGCAGGGAATTAACTATTCCAGCATTCACAATTTACTTTAAGCAAATACACACATTCTATTTTCAGTCATACATGCATTCAACAACCTTTTGTTTTCACAATGCATAAGTATATATATATATATATATAATCAAAAAGGAAAGAGAGAGCAGCAAAAAAAAAAAATTTCTCTTTGTCTTGTTCCATCCTGGAACCCACACCACCACTGCGGTTTTCATGCTCTCAGCCTATTTCACTTCACCATGAATGTTGAACCAATCCCTCTTGGTCATGACACTTAGTGTCTCCGGTCTATTTCAGACCTCTCAACCATGGAGCCTACCCACATGGTTTTTCTCAGCTGCTAGGACCTTCACAGTCTCACTAGCACCTTTTTCATTACTGCTCATTCTGAGCTCTTCAGGACAGTCACATGTCCACATGCACCCCTAGGATGCCTTCATGGTCCTCGTTCCCAGCGATACCTATATTCAAACATTGAATAGATTCATATGTTTAGTTTATTCTCAATGGTTTGTATCTCTTAAATAAGAGCTTAAAACATCATAACCAAATCATATACACATGTGTATTCATAAGCAAGAAATTGCAAAATAATCCAATACTTATCTGTATTGTGTGTTTCCTCTTTGGTCCACGGGATCCTGCTTCACTTTGCAAGCCTTGGGATTTCCTATGGACATGGATGTTAGGTCAACACGCAGGCTACTTCACAACATCCTTTTATATATATCAAGCACAGTCAAGCCAACCTACAGTTGGGTTTATCAGACTGTCCAGCCAAGCCAATATACAATTGGGTTTATCAGGCTACAACCAATCAAGACAATACACTACTAGGTTTATCAGGATACTCAACCAAGCCAGCTAACAGTTGGGTTTATCAGACTGCAGGTAGTCAAGCCAACACTGTAACATTCCCATAATTTCCACAACATCAATTAATTAATGTCCAGCCAACCACAATTTCCACAATTTTCACAACATCAAATAATTACACAGTCAAGCCAACCTATAGTTGGGTTTATCAGACCGTCCATCTAGTACACCTTCACACCAACTGGGCCTGGAACTTTACCATTACCATTTCTAGGTTTCATTTCCAGCAGTGAGCTCCAATTCCACTTCCCCATACAACACAAGAAACCACCCCCTTCTCTTCTCTTCAATCCCTCGAGAATGTCTCCTTCTCTGTGCTCTTCAGTAGAGGGTAGGATGAGCCCAATCCATTGTCCATTCAGTGTGCAACACTAGACTACATTTGTTTATCCTGACAACACAAGCGATATAAGTAAACTCATCAGTGTTATTGCTCTAAAACTGTAATCATATTTTACATCATTCGCTATCAAGTATTGAGACACCAAGAGTGCGTCCACTCCCTAGGGTGTAATCTATATTGAAAACCCTTTCATGATCCGACATCGGGAAAGTGTGCACCCCTTTCCGATGTGTGCCATGTAGGCCCTATTTATATTTAAGAAATATGCCATAATGGAAATAAAATCAAAACATGCTCTGCATTTTGAATTTAACAATTTGACATGCATATTCTTAGCTAGGGTCACATAACACTTATCCATTTGCCATGGCAGTATTCCTTCGTTAAGGAGGAATGGGGGCTCCCTTCTTTGAGTTGACAGTCCCTTGGTTTTCCATCCCAACTCCTTTTTCCATTTCATATCCACACATGTCTTACCAACATAATCTATACCATCTCACTCATGTTGCTTACCGAACATGTAGTGCAGATGAGACATCTCCAAAATGTCCAATGGAGTTTCACCCGAAACCCATTTCCAAGATAGGGGAGAACCTCCCCATAAATTTTGGCTCCTTCAGGCCATCATACATGGTCTTCCTGCAATGTGTACCACTGGCACATTCATCAAGCAGCCAAACAATCAATCATTATCTGATAATACAATCCAAATTGATTGTTCCAAAACCAAGCAATGACATTAGTAATTAAATTCAGTAGGAATTTACAACTCTATCTACTACAGAAATTGATTTGCTTAGCAATGAGGTGATCCTCATTTGTTGGTCTCTTGTAAGCAGCACCACTATTCCCATTTTAATTTATGCTTACTAGCATCACATGAACACCCACTTACAATGCGTCCTCCTGACACAATTCTATGCAATCCAATAGTGATTAGTAGTTGTCAGCAATTTCTCAAATCTGAAATTTACAAATTTAAATTGACAATTCATTCAGCATACAAACTATTTTCACAACCATGAGACTCTTCTCATGAGGTTTGGCTCTTTCACATGGTAGATTCTGATATTTTTCATGGTCTTACCCACTTTTCCATTCCCCAAACAATCTACCTGAAATCTAAACTTCAATCAGCCACACACTTGGTAAGTCTTGATGCATATAGATTTTTCCATTGCTGCAACAATCACTGAAGCATTTTCAGAATTATAGAATTCAAATACTTCCAGCTGTTAGCATATCAATATTACCAAAACTCATTTACTTCACATGAATCATTATCCTAATAAAGTTGCAAGGTCACATCATTTATGCCAAAATGAAATGTTTAGATACTCCTTACTTCACAAGCGTATCATTTGTACCACCTTGCCCTTCCATAGAGCAATTATGGCAGTCAATCGATCATGACTACCCTCTTCATGCACTTACTATCCTACATTCATAACAGCTCTTGAAATGGTTCCAGAATTGTCGTCAATTCATCATTTCAGCCATTATTTGTTCATAATAACACATGCACTATCTCAATGCATTCATGCAATGCATCACAACATTTTCACCCATACTTATGTATGCATATCTAAAACATTTACTCATACTTTTCATATGCATCCATTCAATGCATAATTACAAGATTTATAAAATATTTTAATGCATATCCACTCAATGCTACCTGGCATTGATTCAGGAATACTATGCATTTAAACATACTATGTCTTAACCATGACTACCTCATATAGGATTCCCTACCGTAATCAAGACCATCAATACTCACTTTCTTTGGGTTACTAAGTTCATAACAACATATACAGGCATGATACATTTCTATATGAATGTAGTATAAATTTTAAATAACCACATGGTATGAGATCTCTTGATTTTACCACTCCATGCAATTATCATAATTAAACCCTTACCTTCATGGCTCCTACTTACACCCTTGAGATTACCAGTTCGGTTGGTCTCTTGCAGGAGATTGCAGAAGTTGCTCACCAACTTTTGATCTTGGACTTGTTGCCTCATCCCTTTCTCCATAGGGTTAGTGGTCACATTCATCAGCATCAGCAACATATTCAGCAATGCCCATGTTGTCATTGGTATTTCCACTAATTCCAACACCAATGCAATAATTACCATTAGTGGTTCATTATAAATGTATAATTCTCACTACTCTTACCAACATGTAATATCCTATGCATGCAAGGCATATCCGCATACCTTTTAAAACTTATAAAATGTAATTATAATTAGCAATGCAGGGTTTAAGGAAATTTCCCTTTTCGAGTCCCTCATCTTTGCATGGAACTCCTCTTCCACACAACAGCTGATTTGACTTCATAGTCCTTGCTACCTCTAGGCATGCAATTCTTGGATTTGTCCATATTAATAGAAACACACTTTCCAAGAAACCTCTAGTACTTTTCTACTCCACATTCAAATTCTAGTGACTCTCCCTTGTTCCCTGCTGGATAAGCTTTCCAACGCCTATTCACATGCTTCATTCTGACCTCGAGTGTGAAAACCACACCACTTCTAAAATGATGATTTTCACCAATTTTAGGCAAAACACACAGCTGTATTTTGGTCTGGAATGCTAACTTCAGCCACCTAGGATTTTTCTTCCTTTTTATCCCTATAATCCACTAAAAATATAGTTGAAAATCACTGAGAAATCCCTCTGGAAAAACCCAAAATTTCCTTTTCCCAATCGGATCTCCTTCCAACTAAATTTCCGACACTTCGGTGATCAAATCAACAATTTCCTTCGGTGCTCGTCGGTGGCCCTAACAACTAACATCTTCCACTGTGTTAGCGGTTCCATCAACTATAGTTTTCTAATGTAAGCCTTCTGGTCTGCTATCAGTGATGCCAAGGATTGTTGCATATCGGCAATCGGATGCACTGTTCATAGGGTGAATAACTCCTTAGGCATCCGCAATAGCGGCAATCAAACCAACTATGGGTTCCACGGCCATAACCCTGTCAGCGGTCGGAATAGTTAACCACTGCGGCATCGACAATCAGAATAAAACTCCTAGCACATCGACGATCGAAACAACTCCCAGCACGCGGAATTGGCGATCGGAAGCACTATCCCTTGGGTGGATAGTTCCGTTGGCATCCGCAACGGCGGGCAACCATCCAACTTTCCATGGACCATAAAACCCGTCAACAGGCGGGACCACTAAGCGCTATGTGTCGGCGATTGAAGGTTGAAATTTCTAACCATCAGAATGATTGTCTAGTTGACAGCTGCAATGGTGGATTCACAAACAACTAATGTTTTTCGACGTTCATCGGTGATCAAAACAACTAATTTCTCTCAGCGCGTCGATGGACCAATCCACTAACCTTCTCCGATGTATCAGCGGTCTCATCAACTATTTTCTGCCAATGTTTTGGCAGTCTGAACAACTAACTTCCTCTAATGTCCGCTACCGCATTGGCGGTTCCATCATCTAAATTTATCCATCGGCATCAGCGGTCGAATATTCTAACGTAAGCGAATTTTTGGAAGAAATTTCTTCTTTTTCCTCCATGTTGGCACTCTCGTCCACTAATTCTCACTAACATTTCGGCAGTCTTCAGGGGATCTCTATCGACATTTCAGCTGGTCGATCAACTAAATTTCGTCGATCCATCTAACTAATATCTATTGAACTACTCTTTCCTCCACCGACGTATCATCGGCAACTTCATCGTTTATTTTTCAGCGATCCCATCTTCTATTTTTCTCTGTTGTTTGTTGCCGCATTGGTGGCTCAAACAACTAAATTTCACCGATGGCAATGACGTTTCGGTGACTCCATCACCTAATCATCAGCGATCCAATCAGCTAAACTTCGACGATCGCCGATGGTCTCATGACTTAGAAAAAAAATTTGAAAAAAAATTCTCTTTTTCTTCTCTCCTCCATCACTGTCGGCAGTTCAACCAACTAATTTCCACTCTTTTCTGTCGATGTTTTGGTGCCCATGTCTTCTATCCTCCGCCGACATATCGACGCCTCAAACAACTAAGTTTTGTCGAAGTTTTAGTGGTCTTCGGGATATCTCCGCCGAAACCCTTCAGTTTTGTCTTCGTCATTGGCTCTCCCTTCCTCTAATTGTCGTTGATCTAATCAACTAACCTCTGCTAATGGTCGGGGTCTATATCAGACGGCCGTTAGACTAATTTGTCTGCTACATCGGAAGGTCTTCCCACTAATTCTTCCGATGCGCCAATGGTCTGTCACTTAGAAGAATTTCCAAAATCCTTTCTGCCTGACCTTCGTCGGGTGGCCTTCAGCCTATAATTTCTAATGTATCAGAGGATCTTCCCACTTAGTTCTCTGATGACCCGACAAGCTCAGCACTTAGGAGATTTTTCAACAATTTTTTTTTTTTCAAGAAAAAATTTTCTACCATAATTTATTATCTCTACTGGTCAGAAGGAAACCTGCCTCTGCTAGTTGGTCTTTCATGGCCCTCTGGGGCCCAAATGCCACAATGATGGCTCTATCACTACAACTTCATGTCCCATTCAGGCCCATGCTGCAACCTTCGCTCTGATACCACACTGTAACATCCAAAACCCTCTGACCGACGAAGAGGATGCTACCAAACAACTAATTTCCAAGAAACTAGCCCCATGAACATGAACATACATATAATGCTGAAATACAATACTTGAAACATAAAACATACAAGGATGCATAATTACTCAACATACAGTGGAAGCAAACATATACATTCAAGCATCAACATGTTCATCATGATTCATGAAAGACTAAATGTAATTGCAGACGCAAAATGGACAAGAATACTCATCTTGTAAGAAATCATCCCGCAACCAGCTACGTCTCTGCAACGTTCCACCCAACCATAGGCCAGCGTGCTAATCAATTTCTCAGCAACACTGCCACCCCTGAGTTGGGCATGATTCCCTTAGGAATAAGGGACTAAGCAGGCTTACACATAGCCAAGGATACACAATACAGCCAAGTCAACACAGTTGGGTTTATCAGGCCATCAAGGAGCTAGGAAAAGCTAAATGCTAAACTGTGCACTCATGGAAGAGCTAAGGATGCCTACACCAGAGCTATCCTGACTTCTAAGACACCCACATACACCCAACACCAGGAATCAGTCCCTTCTCTTCTTCACAGTCCCTCAGGCCCTAACTTCCCTTGCCAGTGCTCTTCCGGGGTTGTGGAGAAGAAAGCCAGCCATCTAACTCTCTCTGTGTGGCTCCCAAACCCAGGTTTCTCAAGCATACCTAGCCTTCAATCCCACTCCACACAATCCGAAGAACAACCACTGCATACCCACAGTAAAACAATCAATTCATATCTCTGTGAAAAAAACAAAAGGAAACAGGGTAACAACCCAAAATGGTGAATGCAGCTCAAGCCAAGAAAGGTGACTCAGAGTTGTTCTTGGCCCTAGCGTGGCTAAAACAACTCAGCAGTGACCCAAAAAGGTAATTGCACACACACAGCAACCCAAACCAGGGGAAGAACAACAGCCCCAATCTCACAATGAAACCATGATAGCATTACACAGTCTACAAATGGGAGAGAATCCAAACTCCTAGAATTGACAGGGGAAAACACATACGTAGACCACAAATCAGTAGGGGAAAACACATACGCACCACCCAAAATGTGAAGGCTCATTCATAGGAAATCATGGGTGATAGTAATCAGTTTCTCCAGCTCTGTGTGAGGAAAACGACGATGAATCCCAATTGGTGCGTGAGAGAACCAAACATCCCTGCGTGAGATGGACAGTGAAGAATTCCCATGCGTGAGAATGAACAGAATGATGGAGACTGGAGAGAGTGTTTTCCTTCTGCCCCACACGATGTGAAGAGGAAGAGTTCACGGGTGGAGTGGCCACATAGGCAAGGACTGGCAGTCTTGCCACACCCACCACTACTCAGCAATAACTGCCCCAACTAACAAACAACAAAAGTTTAAATGGGTGGTTGACACATGGCTTTTCCCCCCATAGGCTCATAGCTCAACAATTCCCCCTCCTTATCCTTAGGAAAATCATGCCCTTTTCATTAACGTTGCACCGTCGTAGCTAGTTGTAGGTTCATTTTAATTAATGTGCATATTTACATGATGTCAAAACTATTATGTGTCAGACAGCATGATATACCATCGGCAATGATCCCAATTGCCGAAACATAACACAACCAAATCGATGGTGGGGATTTTACCTTTAGCTCCACACCACGATTAATTACAATATACACATCATGTATCTTTTAATGAAACCGGGATCAAAACTGGGGATATTACATCTTGTAGGCCCAAAATGCGGAAAAGAGAGTCAAGTACCAGTTGGATTTGTGATCTCCAACCATCCTACGTAGCATAGTTTTTAAAACTTTCTTAATGGCCTTGACCTAACCATTAGCTTGCGGGTAATATGGAGTTGATTTTTCATGGAGAAAACCCAGCTTAGCACTCATCTCAACCATCAGCTGATTCCAAAAATGAGATCTGTGGTCAGTGAATATAGCTTGTAGGACTCCAAACCTAGCTATCACATGATTGAATAAAAATAGGGCAGCGGTATTACCATCCTCTGCATATGTAGGCATTACCTCAACCCATTTTGTGAAATAATACATGGCTACGATGATGTAACCATGCCCCCTGGTTGAGGTAGGCTTACAATGCATAAAATCAATACCCCATTTGGAAAAAGGGCCAAATGCAATGACGGGGTGTAAAGGAGCAGGGTGGGTGTGTTTTTTCGGATAAAAGTGTTGGTAGGGTGGGAATTTCTTAACCGCCTCATGAAAATATTTGAAGATTGAAGGCCAAAAATACCTTGCACAAAGGATTTTCTAGGCTATAGCCATTCCATAAAAACGACTGCCACATTCAGAATCAGATAGTATTTTGCATGGTGACGGATACAACGATGATTGTCACGGGATATGTTAATCTGAAATCTATGGGTCTGGAGATAGATGACCAAATATTCATATCGTGAGCCGTTTTTGCTTATCAAGAACAAGAATTCATCTGAAAATGAATCATTGGGATCAACTTCTGTCAAAAGCATAGGGAAGGTCACACATTAGCTCCACGAAAACCAAGGATTTCTTTGAAGTAGCCTTGGAGAACTCAAGATCAAATTCCTATAGGATAACAATCCAACGAGAATATTTTCCCCCTATTACCTGACAAGTTACAATGTAGTACATAGGGTTTTGTTATACAAGTACGGTTGTGGTACGAAGCATAATGTAATGACAAAATTTCTGAACAGCAATGACCACAGCCAAAGCTAACTTTCGGAGTCAATGAAACTCTTACTCATGTAATATATCACGTGTTCTTGGTCATTGGGAATGTCCTGCACTAGAACCATTCCATTCGTATTAGGAGAGGCAGCAACATGCAAGAGAAAGTCCTTTGAATAATCTGGGGGGTGTATCATGGGTGAATGGGTCAGAGCGTGCTTCGGATTATCAAAGGATCATTGGGCCTGGTCATCCAAGAAGAACGGAGTGTCTTTCTTCAGGAGATGCATATAACCATGTGTTTTCTTAGTGAAGTTGCACACAAAATGGTGAAGAACATTTTTATTCCCTTGAAAAATTTGGAGTTCATTAAGGTTTTTCAGGGCAAGTAAGGCCAAGATAGCTACAATTTTCAGAGGATCAATCCGGATGCCATCTTTGGAAACCACGAAGCCAAGAAGGAATCTCATCTCTACACAAAAGACACACTTGTGTGGATTCAATCATATGTTATAAAGACGACACCTAAGGAAAATGTCTCTAATGTGCCCTAGATGGTCCTCCCATTGTTGTGAACGAGCGGGGAGATTGTCAAGGTACAATTCCACTATGTGCTTGATATCATGAAAGGAATAGGACATGGATCGTTGGAATGTAGCTCTAGCGTTATTTAGGTCAAAAGGTAACTTTCGATACGTGAAGGTTCCCCACAGGAAAATGAATGTCATTTTATGCTGATCGATGGGTAGAATCTCTATCTGATTGTAGCCAAAAAACCATCCATAAAAGAAAAGATGACGCTCCCAACACAGTTATCGATGATCTGATCGATATGTGGAGTAGGGAAATTATCCTTAGGACAAGCCTTATTCAAGTCTCAAAAATCAATCCAGACTCTAATAGTGCCCTGCTTTTTGTTTATAGGTACAATGTTAGATACCCATTCCGTTGGGGGTACGAGATAAATAAACCCCGCCTTCAGAAGTTTTTCTACTTCATATTGGATAGCTACAGCTTTCCTAGGATTGACTTGACATAATTTTTATCGAACGAGCTTTATCATGGGATAGGTTTTAATCTCATGTACAGCAATTGACGTATCAATTCCAAGCATCTCCTCTTAAGTCCAAGCAAAAATATCATGGAATTCTTTGAAAAGAGCTCTAAAACTTTCAGTTTCTTCTGTCAAGCATTTTTGGCCTACATGAACGTGCTCAATGGTTTTGGGATTGACTGATATGTCAATCGAGTTTGTCTTAGTGATGTTGCAAATATTTCCTTCGGAATCTGTCTCTTGCAACAATACAAGTGTTTGCAGATGGGTGACAATATCAAGACTGATAAGTGATTCAAGGTCAAAACCTACCGAACTGGAATTGGGAAGAAAATAAGATCGATGATGGTGATCTTCCCATACAGGTTAATTCACACTCATGATCTCCATGATGGACTCGTTCGAAGGAAAATTCTGTGTGAGATAGCCTAGAGTGGGAAGAGAGGGTTCTAGCAAGTAGGGCAAGTGGTAGGGCTCCAAAGCTACCAAATGAAGATCATCTAGATAGACATCGAAGGTGGATTGGACAACATCATATAGTGCTTCATAGGTTCCAAGAGAGGATGAATCAACAACTTCTTTTCCCTTGGCACTATAACTAGTCTTGGAAATCATGTTCACGATCACTACTTTCGTACTAGGAGGGGCGGAAGGAAACACTCCCATAAGGGTTATATTTCAGCATACCTACCCCAATCTACTGATAAGGAGGAGGGGACTGACCTAGAATAGGGATGTTATTCGTAGTGGGAGTAGTAACATCTAGTGAAAAAAATTCAAGTTGATCGATTGTTACAATTTTCCCAAATGATGAAACTGGAGAGTTCGAAAGACTATCAAAGTGATGGCAGTCATGGCATAGAACCAATTTCTCCCCAATAGGAGATTGTAATCTAACAGGGCATCAACTACTTCCACTTGAATGGAAACAGTTTTTCCCCCAATCTAAATTGAAAGGGCTGGTAACAGACCATGAGGCTAGAAACCTCATCCATCAAAATATTTTAACATTGTAGGAGACTTTGTAAGCTCAGGAGAACTAATGGCTCTCCAACAGGCTATAGACAAGACTGAGGTTGAAGCTCGCTCATCCAGAACGGTCTGATGGATCCTTCTCCCAACTACTCTAGAGGAAATTTGAAATGTGAGTTCATGAAGTAATCTGGATTTATAGTTCTCTACATTGAAATGAATCAAGTTGGTGTTATCTAGGTCTAATGCCCCCAAATCCATTAGTAGGTTTTTACATTGCGTTGGAGAAATTTGGAGTACCTCTAGGGTAGACATTGTGCAAGGTGCTTGAGCTAAATCTTCAACAACATCATAGAATTTTGCAGCTCAAGCATTGGGATTGAAAACATCCTTCCTGAGGGTAGACTTAGGTGGTCGTAAAATTAAATCAAGATTAGGTTTTCCGATCACGAGAGGGCCATTAGACGAAGATGGAGGAGAACTAGTAGAAGGAACTTTCTCGGAAGAAGGATTTTCATCCTTCTTCTCTATTGGCTTCTCATATGAATGACTACAAGTATTCAAATTGATGGTATCTAAGGACATCATTCTAATTTCTTCCATGGAACTAGAGGTCCCTTGATTAGACTTATGTTCTATCAATTGTTGTTCAAAAGGGAAGGGATCGGTAAGCACCGCAGGTGCGGGATTACTTTTCAGGAATTTACTAATCTCTTCACGATGAGCGAACTCCTTCTTGAAGTGATCACCCCCACATAACAAGCAAGGGTAATTATCTTTTCTCTTCCCTTTGTCATTCTTCGTGGCAATAGTCTTGGTATTATCCTGTTGGTTTCCAGGTTTTTTATTTTTACCTTTTCCTTTTTTCTTATTGCTGGGTATTTTTGTACTTTGAATAGCATTTACCTCGACAGAAACCGTAGGAGTTGAAGGAGTAGTAGCAAAAACATTAGGTTGCTTGGCATTTTTTGGCCCCTGACAAGGGCTGGATTGAACCAACAACCCCATGAATAGGAGTCTCTGTAGGTAGCTTGGTAGGGTCCATCATGGGACGAGGATCTTGAAGGATTAGGTCATACAAATTTCCAAATTGGAAATATACCAAATCTAGATACTGAGCGTGACTGATAACCTGCTCTTAGGTAACAGCACCACCCATGGCCACATCTTGGGAAATGGGAGGCAATAGAGATTTCGTGAACCAATTAGCTAACAGTTGGTCCGAGATGGGAGCTTTAATAAGTCATCTCCACCATCTCCACTCATGGATATGGTCTGATATGTGTGTTGAGGTATTTTAACAAAGTGAGGTAAAAATGTTTGTACCTGTTTCATAACGAATGGGTAGCTGAAATTATGTGAGAAAGACAGTTGCCAATGATCTAAAATCCACAAATGAATGTTGTGGAAGTTTGATATACCACTTTGCGGCGATACCGACCAAATTTCATTGGAAGAGTCTCAAAAAAATAGACTCATCCATCAAGAAGTTCGAAGAACACCATAGATGAAAAATCATGACATGATTTTTGGGATCATCTCCTTGCTTCCCATCAAACTTTGGAATGTATGATGGCAACTTAACTGGAATAGCAGGCCATGAAGGGTTGTGCTAAATGGGATCATTTATCAACTTGGACAAATTGGGAAAGTCCAAAGTTGCTAGGAACGGAAGTTTTCGATTAGGTTTGACATACTGGTAGTATTGATAAGGCGTGTGTGTACCAGTAGGACCATAAGCTAACTGATATATTGGCTACTGAGTTGGTTGATGAGAAGATGACCCTCTTGAAGAGCCTCCCGAAGGGGGTGGGCCTCTAGAAGGAGGGACACCTGGAGGTGGTAGGCCTCCAGGTGGTGGGCTGCTGGGTGGTGGTCCTCTAGGTGGTGGTCCCCCAGAAGGCAAAATTCTAGGTGGTGGACCCCCAAAAGGTGGGCCTCTAGGCAGTGGTCCTCCTGAAGGTGCGCCTCTAGGTGGTGGGCCTCTGAGTGGTGGTCCTCCAGGTGGTAGTCCTCTGTAAGGAGGACCTCCTCCAGGTGGGCCTCCACCAAGTGGACCTCCAAAGGGTGGGCCACCATAAGGTGGCCCTACACAACCTCCAGTAGTAAGAATAGGAATTCCTCCCATTGTTGGCATGTAGGACCAATTAGGTTTCCCCCATAATGTAAATGTGTTTCTAGGGTAAGGGATTCTAGGATACATAGTTCCTATAGATGTAGGTTGATAATTTGTATTTGCTACAGGTATTTGATTCATTGGGTAACCATAACCCCAAGAAGACTGGTTGACTACAGGGTGTGCCCCTAAGGGTTGGCTTAAACTGTAACACCCCGGTTTTGACCCCGATGCATTAAATATACATGATACATATATTGTAAATAATCATGGTGCAGGCTAAAGGAAAAGGCCCCACCGTCAATTTGGTTACGCTATGTTTCGTATTTGGAATTGTCACCGATGGTACATCGGGACATGCGCCATACATATTAAAGTTGTGGCATCATGTAACTATGCATTTTTAATTAAATAACCCCAACCAACTATGTTCACTACAACCAATTTGATAAGGGGCATGATTTCCTAAGGTTAAGGGGGGGATTGTTGAACCTGGAACCCATGGGTAAAAGCCATGTTTCAGCCACTAAACTACTATTAGTTGAGGGAAGCTATTTGCTGAGTAGTGGTGGGTGGTAGGCCTATCCACACACACCCTCCTCCAGCTGGGTCATTCCATTCATGTGGGAGAAATGAAACCAACAGAAAATGTTGCCACTCTCCCACTCTCTCCAGTCTGCTCCCCCTTCACGCATCGTTTGGGAAAACTATCCATCATTTTTTGGCTGTTCGTTTTCCTCACGCATGGGGAGATAAAAAGGACTCATGATTCTATGTGTGGGGTTCGTGCTCCTCTCTCTCGCGGGTTTTTGGTCTGAGTATGTGGTTTTCCCTTCCATCCACGCTGAGAGGTTGTTCCCTCTTTCTTGTTTTGCATTCCTGTTCGAACTGTGTAGTTGTCCAGATACTTCAACGTTGATTGTTGTTATGTGGTATGTTCTTCCTCCAGCCTGTGTAGAGCATCGGTGTTCCTTTTCCATATTGGACTATGTATTGTCTCATCCTTCATCTGTGGATCGTTTGTTGTGATTTCCTCACTGATCGTTGGGTGTGGTCTCATCCACGTCTTGTTGACTGTGTTTTCCCTTTTCAAGTGGTATCAGCTGTAGGTTACCATTGTGAATCGTTTGGCCACGATTGGGCCAAGAACATTTTAGGTTTTTTTTTCCCCTGTCAAAGCTATAATTGCTGGTTTTGTTGCATGCATACAGAGGTTCGTCTTCGGACTGCATTGGAGTGGTGATGAGGGCCTGATTTGCTTGACAAACCTGGTGTGTTTGGGAACCACACAGACAGAGCTATTGGGATGGATTTCTTCTCCACGACCCCTAAATAGCACTGGAAGGGAGGTCAAGGCCTGAGGGACTGTGTAGAAGAGAAGGGACTAATTTCCTTGTGTTGGGTGTTTGTGGGTGTCCTAGAAGTCAGGCTAGTTTTGGTGTAGGTGTCCTTAGCTCTTCAATGAGCTCACTAGCTTAGCATTTAGCCTTTCCCAGCTCCTGGATGGCCTAATAAATCCAACTGTGTTAGCTTGGCTGATCTGATGTTCGCCTGATAAACCCAACTGAGTTGGCTTGGCTGAACTTTGTATCCCTAATTTTTTTTGTATCCTTGGCTATGTGTAAGCCTGCTAGTTCCTTATTCCTTGGGGAATCATGCCCATCTCGGGGGTGGAAGCATTGCTGAGAGATTAAAGAGCATACGGGCCTATGGTTGGGTGGAACGTCACAGTGACGTAGCTGGTTGCGGGGCAGTTCTTATAAGATAAGTATTCTTGTATATTTTACTTCTGCAATTATGTTTACTGTTAATGATTTATGAAGAACATGTATATGAACGAATGTTGTTTTGCTTCCGCTGAATATATGTATGATTATGCATCTGAGTACTTTTGATGTTTTAAGCATATCAATTCAGATTTTATATGTATGTACATGTTCATGGGGCTAGATGCCCGGATGTTTGGTGTTTAGTAGCATCCTCTTCATCGATCGGAGGGTCAGAACTCCTAGTTACTGTGGCATCGACGGCCAGATGCACTACCCATCGTGTGAATAGTCTCTTAGATAAAATGGATCAAAATCTTAGACGGCTGAAGATCCAAAATAGCGGAAAATGTTAGCTGATTGACCGCCGATGCAGATCGGAAGCTTAGACCACTACAGGTCCGACACACCGAAAATAAATAGACAAATAGATCATCAATGAAGTTTGGAGTATTAGATAAATACGGACCTGATACAATGGAAGAATATAGAAGAATAGATCTCAGATGAACAGTGGGGAAAATTAGTGGTTCTGGCCGCCAAAACGTCAGAATTTTAGTTGGGATGAGACCCGATCCTGTACAAGGAAATTTGGGTTTTTCAAAGGGGATTTTTCAAGCAGTTTTCAACTGTTTTTTAGTGGATTTTCAGCAAACTGTCAATGGATTACAGGGCTGAACAAGAAAAATATTTTTTTGTGTTTAAATAAAACTGTTATTTATAATTTTCTCCAGGAGAAGGTAAGTAGTTATGATTTATATCAATATGTATGTGTCTAATGGTTTTCTATCTAACACGTTTGCAGAGTCATAGTCACCTTCAAGTACAGTAGTCCAAAAATTGTAGTTGGTAAGTAAGTGGTGGTTTAGTTATGAGGACCCAGGATGGATATGAAGCCCGGGATTCTTATGAACATGCAGGAGATGCCATGGGAGAAAATTTCCGTAATAGAAATGATGACATAGAGTCTAATGGAAGGAGATTCCAAGAGACACCGCCAGATGTTGCAGCCACCATGAGAAGCTTGATTAAAGCCCAAGAAGAGCAGCATCAGTTGAATGCTTCCATGTTGAAAAGTTTGATAGACTTTCAAAGGAAGATAGACTCTAGACAAGGTACAGCAAGACCAGAAGGAAGTAAGAGCAGTACTAGGAGAAGGAGAAGGACTTTTAATGGATCATCTAACTTTGAAGAATCCAGTGGAGATACAAGGTCATCTTCGCGTAAAAGGAAAAGAAGAAAGCACCATAGGGATCCCTCTCGGGATGAGTTTAAGAAAGATAAACCTCCTACATTTGATGGTGAGATAAAGACTGGAAAAGAGGCTGAAGCTTGGCTTCTTGGGATAAAGAAGTACTTTCAAGTGCAAGATTATTCAGGAAACATGAAGGAAAGAGTTTCCATATTCAATCTGAATGGAAGAGCATCCATTTGGTGGGAACACTTCAAGTAAGTAAAGAGGATCAGTGAAAGGTAACTGAAGTGGAAACAGTCCAAGAAGTATTTCAAGCAAAAATACCTCTCTGATAGGTATTATGATGACAAGATTAAGGAGTTCCATGAGCTTAGATTGGGACAGCAGACCATGGATGAATATGAAAATAATTTCTTGGAATTGTTGAGGTATGTCCGGTACATCAGAGAGGAAAAAGTGAAGGTCCAGCGGTTTCTGAGTGGATTTCCTCAGTCTTACAAAGATAGAATTTAGAATTGAGTTTTATGAACCTAGAAATCTTGAAGAAGCGATAAGGAAGGCTAAGTATTGCTATGAGAAAAGCAAAGGTAAACCTAATTACCATAAGGCATGGAAGGACAAGAAGAATGAGAAGTTTGATCAAAGAGAGAAAGGTTTCAAACCTTCTAGATTCAGGAATCAGTAGAAGCGGCCATCCCAAGCTACGAGTAATCCAGTTGGAATGACAGGTGGAAAGCCTAAAGTGCCACAACAGAATAAAGTTCCACTCAAATGTTGGAAATGTGAAGGACCCCACTTGCGCAGATATTGTCCACTTGAGAATTAAAGTGCAAGGGCAACATATAACATTCAGGATGCAGGAATAGTGGGTCAAGTAGGAAGAGCAGTCCCTAGAATTTATGCAGCACTGGAGGACCACCAGGTAGATCACCAGTCAACTATGGTTGAAGTTGTAGGTAAGATTGTTGAACAATCTGTTTCTATTTTGATTGACCCTGGTTCTACTCACAGTTACATTACTACTAGAGTAGTGGAGATTTGTGCTTTTAATAAGGTAAAGCATAGAAAATCTTGGTTAGCTCAGCTAGCCACTGGAACTAAGAGAAAGGTCAGTGAACTGGTAGAGAAGTGTCCATTGGTCATGAATGGAATGATCACTTGTGTAGATCTGAATGTTCTACCGCTTGGTTCCTATGATGTTCTCATCGGAATGGATTGGTTAGAAGCTCACAAAGTAAAGCTTGACTGTTATAACAAGAATTTTAAATGCATGGATGAAGAAGGAAACCCAGTAGTGGTGAAAGGTATTCCAAAGGTAATTTCAGTAAGACAAGTTTCAGAAATGCAGTTGAAGAAGTGTTGTAGAAAGGGTTTCCATTTGTATGCATCTCATATTCTGGAACCAACAAAAGATGAAACTCCTAGGTTGGAAGACTGTCAGGTGTTACAGGAATTCAAGGATGTGTTTCCTGATGAGATTCTAGGACTTCCTCCAAAGAGGGACATTGATTTCACCATTGAACTTATGCCAGGAGCAACACCAGTGTCCAATACACCCTACAGGATGAGTACACCGGAGATGCTAGAGTTGAAGATGCAATTGCAAGAGTTGTTGGAAAAGAAGTATATCTGACCGAGTGTGTCTCCTTGGGGAGCACCAATTCTATTTGTAAAGAAGAAAGATGGTACACTTAGGTTGTGTATTGATTACAGACAGTTGAACAAGGTTACTGTGAAGAATAAATATCATTTTCCTAGGATTGATGACCTCTTTGATCAAATGAGAGGAGGAAAGGTATTTTCCAAGATTGACTTGAGGTCTGGATACCATCAGGTGAGAATCAAGGATGAAGACATTCATAAGATGGCCTTTAGGACAAGGTATGGGCATTATGAGTTTGTAGTGGTACCATTTGGTCTCACAAATGCACCAGCTACATTTATGTGCCTTATGAACAGTGTCTTTAGTAAGTATTTGGACAAGTTTGTTCTTGTTTTCCTTGATGACTTTCTTGTTTATTCTAAGAATGAGAAAGAGCACGAAGAGAATTTGAGATTGACATTGCGATTGCTTAGAGAACATCAGCTGTATGCAAAACTGAGCAAGTGTGACTTCTACAGAGATATAATTCAGTATTTGGGTCACGTTATCTCAGAAGAGGGTACCCTGAGAAGATTGAATCCATTATGAATTGGCCTACTCCAAGAAATGTGACAGATGTAAGATCTTTTATGGGACTTGTAGGATACTACAGGAGATTCATTGAGGGATTTTCCAAGGTTGCACATGCCATCACTTCTTTGCAAAAGAAGGGGGTAAAATTTGAATGGACTTCGAACTATGAAGAAAGATTCCAGCGGTTGAAGAATCTTCTCACCAGTGCACCACTATTGAAGGTTGCAGATCCAGAGAAATATTTTTCCGTGTGTACTGAACCATGCGGAAAAGGGCTTGGAGGAGTCCTTATGCAAGACAACCATGTGATATGTTATGAGTCAAGAAAGCTGAAGGAGCATGAGAAGAACTATGCCACTCATGATCTCGAGCTTGCAGCCATAGTATATGCTCTCAAGATGTGGAGAAATTACTTGATGGGTAGAATATTTGAACTCGAGACAGACCATTATGGTCTGAAGTATATGTTTGATCGGCCTACTTTGAATGCTAGGCAAGTGAGATGGCTGGAATTTTTATGTGAGTTTGATTTTGAAATCAAGCACATGAAGGGAAAATAGAATAAGGTAGCTGATGCACTTAGTAGGAAGTTACAGGAAATGCATGTGGCATCTCTTAGTATTTTCCAATCATATTTTAGGCGGCAGATTGTTAATCATACTGTTGGAGACAAATTGTATGAGCAAGTAAAAGACAAATTGCAGCAGCAAATTATTGAGAAGGGGTATGAGGGATATAAATTGGAACAAGATGGACTTCTCACTTATAAAGGTAGAATTTATATTCCCAATGTAGTAGATTTGAGGAGAGTTATTATGGATGAAATCCATCAAGCTCTGTATTCTGGTCACCCAGGATATCAAAAAACAATTGCTACAGCTAGAAAGTAGTACTTTTGGCTAGCAATGAAAAAGGACATGGCTGAATACATTTCAAGGTGCATGAAATGTCAATAGGTAAAGGTTGAGAATCAACATCCAGCAGGCTTGTTGCAGCCTTTTCCAGTTCTGGAATGGAAATGGGAAGTTATTTCCATGGATTTTATTACAGGATTTCCGATGACTTGGAGACAACATGATTCCATCATGGTTGTGGTAGACAAGTTGAAAACGGAAGCACATTTTATACTGGTTAAGTCTACGCATAAGACTAATGACATTGCAAAGATCTTCATGAAGGAGATTTTCAAATTGCACGGATTGCTGAAGGCAATAGTCTCAGACAGAGATGTCAAGTTCACTTCCAATTTTTGGAAGGGTTTGTTTGCAGATTTGGGTACAAAGCTAAACTTCATCACTGCATACGATCCTCAAATAGATGGGTAGACAAAGAGAGTTAATCAAGTGCTTGAAGACATGCTTCGCATGTATGTGATGGACAAACAAACCAAGGGGGAAGATTACTTACACTTGGTAGAGTTTGCTTACAACAATGGACAGCAAGCATCCTTGGGAATGAGTCCGTATGAAGCTTTGTATGGAAGAAGGTGTAGGACACCAGTGAATAGGGTTGTGCTTGGACCAGAATTGCTCAAAGAAATGGAGCAAGAGGTTGTAAAGATCAGACAAAATCTGAAAGCAGCACAGGACAGACAGAAAAGCTATGCAGATAAGCATAGGATGAACAAAGAGTTCATTGTTGGGAATCATGTTTACCTCAGAGTGAGGGCAAAGAAAATTTCCTTGAAGCTTGGAAGTTGTACCAAGCTGTCCCCAAGATATTGTGGGCCATTTGAAGTGCTTGAAAGAATAGGACCTATTGCATATAGAATTGCATTGCCTGCTAGTACTAGAGCTCATAATGTTTTTCATGTTTCTTTGCTTAAGAAATATGTACATGATCCTAACCATGTGATAAATTGGGATGTGATTCAAGTGGAACCCGAGGGAGAGTTCCAAATCGAGCCAATGCGCATCCTCGACAGGAAGGTCACAATGCTCTGGAACCAAGCCATAGGGCAGGTAAAGGTGCAATGGGAGCACTACGGACCTGAAGAGGCTACGTGGGAGCTAGAGGATGCCATGCGATTGGCACATCCATTTTTGTTCAATTTTGCAGAACACGGAGGTGGTACCAGTGTAGCATTTTGTTCAATTTTGTAAAGCACTGAGGACAATGCTATTGAAGGGGGAGGGGAATGTAACACCCCAATTTTGACCCCAATGCATTAAATATACATGATACATATATTATAAATAATCATGGTGCGGGCTAAAGGCAAAGGCCCCACCGTCGATTTGGTTACGCTATGTTTCAGATTTGGAATTGTCACCGATGGTACATCGGGACATGTGGCATACATATTAAAGATGTGGCATCATGTAACTATGCATTTTTAATTAAATAACCCCAACCAGCTATGTTCACTGCAACCAATTTGAGAAGGGGCATGATTTCCTAAGGTTAAGGGGGGGATTGTTGAACCTGGAACCCATTGGGAAAAGCCATGTGTCAACCACTAAACTACTGTTAGTTGAGGGAAGCTATTTGTTGAGTAGTGGTGGGTGGTAGGCCTATCCACATGCACCCTTTTCTAGATGGGTCGTTCCATTCACATGGGGGAAAGGAAACCAATAGAAAACGCTACCACTCTCCCACTCTCTCGAGTATGCTCCCCCTTCACGCACCGTTTGGGAAAACTATCCATCGTTTTTTGGTTGTTAATTTTCCTCGCGCAGGGGGAGATAAAAAGGACTCATGATTCTATGTGTGGGATTCGTGCTCCTCTCTCTCCTGGGTTGTTGGTCTGAGTATACAGTTTTCCCTTCCATCAACGATCAAAGGTTGTTCCCTCTTTCCTGTTTTGCGTTCCTGTTCGGACTGTGTAGTTGTCCAAATACTTCAACATTAATTGTTGTTATGTGGTATGTTCTTCCGCTGGCCTGTGCAGAGCATCAGTGTTCCTTTTCCATACTGGACTGTGTATTGTCCCGTCCTTCATCTGTGGATCGTGTGCTATGATTTCCTCACTGATCACTGGCTGTGGTCTCATCCACGTCTTGTTGACTGTGTTTTCCCTTTTCAAGTGGTATCAGTTGTAGGTTACCATTGTGAATCATTTGGCCATGATAGGGCCAAGAACGTTTTAGGTTTTGTTTTCCCCTGTCAAAGTTGTAATTGATGGTTTTACTGCATGGATGCAGAGGTTGGTCCTCATACTGCATTGGAGTCATGATGAGGACCTGATTTTCTTAACAAACCTTGTGTGTTTGGGAACCACATAGAAAAATCTAGTGGGATGGCTTTCTTCTCCACAACCCCTGAATAGCACTGGAAGGGAGGTCAGGGCATGAGGGACTATGTAGCAGAGAAGGGACTGATTTCCTTGTGTTGGGTGTGTGTGGGTGTCCTAGAATTCATACTAGTTCTAGTGTAGGTGTCCTTAGCTCTTCAGTGAGCTCACCAGCTTAGCATTTAGCCTTTCCCAGCTCCTAGATGGCCTGATAAACCCAACTGTGTTGGCTTGGCTGATCTGATGTTCACCTGATAAACCCATCTGAGTTGGCTTGGATGAACTGTGTATCCCTGATGTTTTGTGTATCCTTGGCTATGTGTAAGCCTGCTAGTTCCTTATTCCTTGGGGAATCATGCCCAACTCGGCGGGTGACAGCATTGCTGAGAGATTAAAGAGCACGCGGGCCTGTGGTTGGGTGGAATGTTCCAATGACATAGCTGGTTGTGGGACAGTTCTTATAAGATAAGTATTCTTGTCTATTTTACTTCTGCAGTTATGTTTATTGTTAATGATTTATGACGAACATGTATATGAATGAATGTTTTTTTGTTTCCGCTGAATATATGTATGATTATGCATCTTAGTACTTTTGATGTTTTAAGCATATCAATTCAGATTTTATATGTATGTACATGTTTATGGGGCTAGATGCCTGGATGTTTGGTGTTTAGTAGCATCCTCTTCGCCAGTCAGAGGGTTGGGGATGTTACATAAACTCAATGGAGGTTTTACCATATTTTTATGGGTAGGAGGAAAAACCACTACGGGATGTCCTATAGCAGAAGTCTATCTAGTACTAGTAGAAAATCCACTAACAGATAACGTAGGTCTCACTGGGGGTTTCCCCCCGACGTTGGAATGTACTGACACCATTTGAGCTGAGGATTGCCCCACAGCTACAGAGGTTATGGGAGGACTAGAAACATACCTAGGATTTAAAACTATATGGTTGGAGGTTTGACCTAGATTATGAGGAGAAATACCATGAGGTGGGACATCATTAATAGGAGCCAAAGTCTTGGAAAGTGAACGATATCTAGAAGGACATGGATCCAATAGATGGGGTAAAAGAGTCGACATAGGTTCTTTGTGAGGTATAGGGGTATCCATAAATCTCTCCATCCTCTCTTGAAAACTATGAGAGTTATCAAGAGATGCTTGAATTCTCCTATATTCATCCTCACCTAGAGGAGGGTTCTCAAAACAGGGTCTAGTAACCCCAAATTCAGCAATGGCTTGACCCATAGAAGTTCTCCAAAAAGGAGAATCAAGGCCATACACAATTTCATCAGGACCATTGATACGACCTTCCATCGGAGAATGAAAGGAAGTGGCAGCCGTAGGAGGTTGTTGGACCAAGGGATTAATATAAGAAGCGAATTGATCTCCGCTTTCTACAACTGGTCTACCTTTCCCCATCAAATTCAGTTGCAGCTCCTTGATCCGTGGCTTCCATTGGGCCTTCCCCTATTGTAGGTGGAAAGTCAGGTGGTAATCCCTGGTTTCTTCTGGATCGTCTCAACTAAAACTCAGCTAGATTGTAAAAAGTCACTAAACCTAACCTAGGGTTTCAAAACTAGGGAAATCACACAAAACCTCTCCTACACAAACTATAGGCCACAAGAAAACTTAAGTGTCAAGAGGGGATGAACAATCCAGTTTCTCACCAGTATTGTCAAGTTTTTGCAACTCGTGATATACCACAGGGTCCAACGGTAAAACACTTTGAGGAGGATCAATCGTCCCTCACCTAAATACCCGACTACCTGGATGGCACATGCATAGTAATCTCCCTGAGTGTTGTTCTCGCTATATTGCACCAACAACATGGCCAAAAGGGATTTTCTTAGATGATCTCAGGAATCCTAGAAGAGCCTCCCGATATATGGAAGGTACATGGGAGTTCAAATCCGTAGTAGTGTTGTCTAATGCACAACCATCCACAAGGGGCCTTTTGATATACAATAAATTACATGAAGTACCTTTCGATATACCTCAAGGGTACGTGAAAGGACATTTTATATAACAACGATATGTGGAAGAATCGTGCATGTCCCGGGTTGCAGTGCAGGAAATAAATGACAGCTCCTACGTTTTACGATGCCAGAACACGTCTCCAACCTATCACTCAAGTTACTAACAAATTTTAACCTATAGCTACTGTTAATTTTAAGTTGAACAGTTAGGTAAATCCATGGAGTTATGACAGAAATGTAAAACCATTCAATTATTGTATGCAAATTCTTTCACTTTACCTTTCAAAGCATGTCTACTTATGGGAAAGAGAGAGTATTTTGTTTTTCCAATCTCGTTTCAAAACCAAAAATTTCCCAAGTAGTATAACTCAAAAAAAAATTCGAGAATACAAACAAGCAAGATGCTTCTAAACTAATCTTTTGAAAGCAAGCAAATAGGGAGAGATCTCTTTTCTAAAAAGAAAGACAAAGAACACCCAAAGGCATACTAAATATTTTTTTCAATTTTTCTTCAATAATGGAAAGATCTAACTTAAAACTACTAATTTTTTTTTTTTGATTGAGACAAGAATGTAAAAATAAAGAAGAAAAAATGGATATCTGAAAGCTTATGAGGCTAGTCAAAGACCCAATAATTCGTCTTCAAACAGAATTATAACCAAATCTCAACAAAAAAAATATTTTTAACAAGCAAAAAGAAGCCTTTTGTACTCAACAAAAAAATGAAAGCAAGAAACCAACCAGCAAGTCTTCCTTTTCAGTCTTATCAAACAGTAAGAAAGAGATCTAACTCAGCTAAAGCTTTCAAGCACTCCTTTAAAAAGATAAAAACCAAGCATACAATCAATGAAGATGATGATTCTAACGTAGCTTTTGAATTGAACAAATAAGCATTTACCACACTTAGGTTTTGAATTTCAACTACTGAGATCTCTACAAGCAAGCCCAAACATTCCAAACTGAAAGCACAAAACCAAAATAAATTTTGCAATTACAAGCCTTAAAAAAACCTACCTGGCTCCGCTTCCTGGGGGTCACTAAAAGAGCGGTTATGAGGCAACACGGCTTCTTAATTGTTGAACACAGGCGGTGGCACCTCTTACTGATCACCAAACACAGGCGGTGGCACCACTTATTGCCCACAGTCCATGTGCGGTGTCCTGTAGAAGTCAAAAATTCAAATAATGGAGAAAAAACAAAGTTAATCAATGAAGTACTGGCATAAAAATCATGAATTTATAGAAATATAAATCACAGAAGGTAAGAAAAACTTAGATTTGAATAGATCTGATGATACCAAACCAAGATCTCACTAGATCAACTAGTAGATCTGCCTGATAAAAATTGGAGCTTGGATCTTGGACAAGAGTTGAAGTCCAAGGAAGATCAGATGCACTGAAATATCTTCCCCAATATGGTCGCCATATTTGTAGCTAGGAAAAATGCACCTTCTGCAGACAAGAGTTGTTCCTCTAGTCTAAATGGTTCATATCTAGAACAAATAGTTCACAACATAATTGGAAGACTTTCCCTAGAATGGGTGGAGATCTGAAATGAGTCTCTTTGATGGAATAGTGTAGTTGTTTCCTGTAATGATATTTCTTCATGGATGTACTTGCAAGATCACATGAAACCCAGCAAACAAGATCAAAGAGCACCAGAATATGATCCGTTATTCTATGTCAGTGACTAAAGAATCCAACAATAAAATACAATAATGACACAACATACTTTATGGGAAAGGAACCAATTTTTCATTAAAGATGAAGAAGAAGTTTACAACCTTTGTCTTAGTGTTGATATGCTCCTTCACAATCCCGATATCTTGTCCCCAAAACCTCCAACTTGATCCCTCTATGCTCACCCTGCTGATTAAGGACAAAATGTCAATTCAACAGTATAACTTTGCTCCTTCTCAACCATGGATATGAGCCTACTTTTATAGGCCTTGAGAGGATAGGGATGGTTGATAAAATGGTGGGTGATGTGTATAGGATATCCCAAAAGGATGGATCTTGAGTCCAGGAGGTCCTCGGGTGTAGGGATAAGGGTGCCACAAAGCCTTCCTTCGAGAAGCTTCATGGAAACCTCTCTTTTTAACTTTTTACCAAGGGCACCGCTTCTTGCTCACTATGACATAGCGGTGACAGGGCGGAACCGTGCCTTGTACAAGAGGTAAAGGTGGTGGCACCACCTATTGTCAAGAGAGTAAAGGAATTTCTGAAGAAGGCATCACCTATTGACTTAAAGGAAAGAGTGGTGCTGGATTTTCATATGGAGGATTGATATCTGGGCTAGTGTTTCACTTCATAATTTGGGATTCATGGAAAATACTAATGTTTGGGACCTCATCACATGATGATGATGAGATTTATGTGTAACATATGTCTCATGATAGCATGAAACTTTTCATTGTAACAACATGATAGTGCACCAGTGAGTCTTTCTATGGCATGATAGTGCATCTGTTAATTTGTTTTCCACGTTGTTGTATTTATTTTATTTTTATCGGTTTTAGCAAAAATATTGCATCCCCATTGTTGCTCACTAATGAACTGGGACTAAGTTAACTTGTGATATTTACTTGTTTCTTTAGTAATTATATCACATATACTAATATTAGGAAGTAAAGGGGTCATCCCTTGAAATCTAGTTAGGTAACCACCCTTGAGTATTTCAATAGGCCTCATTGGTGTCACTAGTATTCAAGGGTTCTCATATTTCTTTACTTACTTGACATATTTAGTTAAAGTAGTGTAATAGCCACTTTTTGCACACAAGCAAGGACCTAAATACTCTCCTCTCCTAAAGTATAATATTCAGCTCACATTCCATATGATCTTGTTGAAACCAAAATGGGAGTGAAGTGTGAAATACCTCAATTGTACACTTATCATTTGTTTATTTTTGCAAGAACCTTCATCATATTTAGAGCTCAAGTTACAAATTCTATCTTATGTTGTTTTGAGCACATTAGTTAATTGTAAATAATGCAATTTTCTTACATCATATGTGATTTCCCTCTTGCACACACTAAGGGACCTAAAAACTCTTTCAATCCTAGTATGCTCTTCACCTCACATTTCATACGATCTTGGTGAATAAGAAAGAAAGGGAATTGTGAAATAGCTCCATTACACACCTTAATTCAATAAAACCCCATAAAATCAACCATTGTAAATGCTAAATAACTAAAATCCTCCATGGGAGGTCACAAAACAACATTTTAGTTTGGTAACTTGGGCTAGGTATCCAAACAATGCCCATCAATCTAGTTTCATTAGCCATTGTTTTTTAAACATAGCATTGTTGTCTTTTAGGGTTCTATCAAACTCATTATATAAGAAAGTGTCAAAATAGATCCCGAATTAGAGTGCATCGTGACCAAGGAGGTGAAATATGAGGTATAGATTCCCTTCTCTCCCCTATGATTCACTCAACTCATTGTAGGGAGATGACACTATACCATGCAGGTAGAACCATTGATCCACGCTTAATGTAAGGTACTTTAGTGGAAAAACTTATGACATCTCTAAGGAACAATTGTGAGTGCAAGTGACTCCTGAAGTCAGCTATTGTCATTGGGAGGTATTTCCAAGTATCTTTGATTACAACATTGGCCCCATCTCCAGTAGTACTAGCTCTTTGTTACCTTCACTAGTCTTTTGTTTTGTGGATCCCATTATCACCAATAATTGTTCTTTTGGAAATCCTAGTTATATTTGAGAGGAAGGAAGTTAGGTATTTTAGGGAATTTGCACTTGTTTTTCTTTCTAAAATACGAGCTCACTTAAACTTGTAACTTAAAAAGAACCTACATGTGGACATATTTGCACATGTCACTCACTTATTACACCATTTTGCGTCTATTTTGGTTGGAATATTTGTGCATTTTTTCATTTGTGTTTATTCCCCACACATCACTCTCATTTTGCCACTATACTTCTGTCATACAAGAACAACCCCCTTAAGGAAGTCTCACAAACTATGCGGTCTATCCCCTCTCTCAAGGGGTGTTTTCCCATTCTCTCCCTATTGTATACAAGGGGGGTCACCTAGTCGGGGCCACCCCTAGGACACATTGATTGGATCCCCCAAGCGATGACACACCTTGCTTGACTCATTTTCTCCCATCGGAGAGAGTTTGGACCCTTTTTCCTTCCCATCCGATGGAATAGGCCTACCTTTGAATACTCCCCCTAGTGGGAACACCCCATTTTATTCCCCCTCTTTGGGAAGAGGCCACACTACAACTACATCTGCTCATATAAGACAAATATCATGACCACATATTCCAAGTTCTCCCCCCACAAAATATAATCGTGTAACCTAACCTAAACCTCCCATTCGTGTAAAGTTTAAATCTCCCTGATATATCCAAGTTGGTCAATGATCCCATTTCTCATGACACATTCTGGACGGATATGCCTAAAAATATACTCTCTAACTAATGTTGTTTTGAGCACATTAGTTAATTGTAAACAATGCAATTTTCTTACATCATATGTGATTTCCCTCTTGCACACACTAAGGGACCTAAAAACTCTTTCAATCCTAGTATGCTCTTCACCTCACATTTCATACGATCTTGGTGAATAAGAAAGAAAGGGAATTGTGAAATACCTCCATTACACACCTTAATTCAATCAAACCCCATAAAATCAACCATTGTAAATTCTAAATAACTAAAATCCTCCATGGGAGGTCACAAAACAACATTTTAGTTTGGTAGGATTTATTGGGCTAGGTATCCAAACAATGCCCATCAATCTAGTTTCATTAGCCATTGTTTTTTAAATATAGCATTGTTGTATTTTAGGGTGCTATCAAACTCATTCTATAAGCAAGTGTCAAAATAGATCCCGAATTAGAGTGCGTCATGACCAAGGAGGTGAAAGACAAGGTATAGATTCCCTTCTCTTCCCTATGATTCACTCAACTCATTGTAGGGAGATGACACTATACCATGCAAGTAGAACCATTGATCCACGCTTAATGTAAGGTACTTTAGTGGACAAACTTATGACATCTCTAAGGAACAATTGTGAATGCAAGTGACTCTTGAAGTCATCTATTGTCATTGGGAGGTGTTTCCAAGTATCTTTGATTGCAACATTGGCCCCATCTTAGTACTAGCTCTTTGTTACCTTCACTAGTCTATTTTTTTTTGGATCCCATTATCACCAAAAATTGTGCTTTTGGAATTCCTAGTTATATTTGAGAGGAAGGAAGTTAGGTATTTTAGGGAATTTGCACTTGTTTTTCTTTCTAAAATATGAGCTCACTTAAACTTGTAACTTAAAAAGAACCTACATGTGGACATATTTGCACATGTCACTCACTTATTACACCATTTTTGATCTATTGTGGTTGGAATATTTGTGCATTTGTTCATTTGTGTTTATTCCCCACACACCACTCTCATTTTGTCACTATACTTCTGCCATACAAGAACAACCCCCCCCCCAAGGAAGTCTCACAAACTATGCGGTCTATCCCCTATCTCAAGGGGTGTTTTCCCATTCTATCCCTATTATATACAAGGGGGGTCACCTAGTTGGGGCCACTCCTAGGTCACATTGATTGGATCCTCCAAGAAATGACACACCTTTCTTAACTCATTTTCTCCCATCGGAGAGAGTTTGGACCCTTTTTCCTTCCCATCCCATGGAATAGGCCTACCTTTGAATACTACCCCTAGTGGGAACACCCCAGCTTATTCCCCCTCTTTGGGAAGAGGCCACACTACAACTACATCTGCTCATATAAGACAAATATCACGACCACATATTCCAAGTTCTCCCCCCCACGGAATATAATAGTGTAACCTAACCCAAACCTCCCATTCATGGAAAGTTTAAATCTCCCTGATATATCCAAGTTGGTCAATGATCCCATTTCTCATGACACAATCTAGATGAATATGCCTAAAAATATCCCCTCTAACATCCCTAAGTTCAAAGGGAAACAAGGAGATGACCCCACCAACCATATATTGTCATTATATCTATGGTGTTCCTTAAATAGCATACAAGGGGGGTCACCTAGTTGGGGCCACTCCTAGACTACATTGATTGGATCCTCCAAGCAAGGACACACTTTTTTTAACTCATTTTATCCCCTTGGAGATATTTTCACCCTTTTTCCTCCCCCTCCCACGGAAGAGGCTGACCTTTAAATACTCCCCTTAGTGGGAACACCCCACCTTCTTTCCCCTCTTTGGGAAGAGGCCACACTACATCTACATCTTCTCATAGAATAGAAATATCACTGACACATATTCCAAGTTCTCTCCCCGGTGGAAACAAATCCTAGAATATAATGGTGGAACCTAACCCAAACCTCCCATTCATAGAAATTTTAAATCTCCTTGATCTAGAAAAGTTAGTCAATGACCCCATTTCTCATGACACAACTTGTCCTGATATGCCTAAAATTATCCCCTTTAATATCCCCAAGTTCAAAGGGAAACAAGGAGATGACCCTACCAACCATATATTTTCATTCTATCTATGGTGTTCCTTAAATAGTATAGTGGCATATTTAATGAGACTACGTCTCTTCCAAAAAACCCTCATAGGTATAGGTGTAAAGTGGTATGTGAATCTCTCATGGGTATCTCATGCCACTTTTGAGGCAATAGCCATAGAATTTCCCACCCAATTTCAGTTACCAATATTACATGACTTAGGCCTCAAAATTCTCACATAATTTTGGCAAAACACTGTGACACACACTGTGGACCACCTCCAAGAGTGGTGTCACCACCGCACATTGTGAAAAATAGAGATTCAACCTTAGTTCCTTTTGGATTGGTTCCTTAAATAACTCCAACTGGCTATTTCAAAGGATGTGGAAACTCCCATGCCATAATTTGAGGAAGATACCATCTTAAAGTCCCAACACTTTGATCTCATTTATCCCCAAACAGTGTATTTGTATACCGTACTACCAGATTCCCCCTCATTAATCATTATATCCACCCATTGCAGGGACATCATATTATGTAGATGGGATTATTGGGTACATTTCATCCCATGGTAAATTTCCCCTGCAACCAACTCTTTCACTACCTCCCATGATGGATCAATACCCACCTATCCCCATTGTTTCGACTCCCCCTACTATTATGCCAAATCCCTCATTTGGAAAGCCCTAGAACAGACCCTACAACAATAATTAGCCAAAAAAATCCAAGTATAGTTTATGCCCCCACCTCCAATAGTACAACCTGCACCTACTTCCTCATCTTTTATAGCACATGAAGCATATATCCCACCTTCGGGATATAACCCATACTATTCATACCCATCTCCCCATGGAGTGACCAATGCCTCATATGGAGGTAAATTTGGTCCAGCCTTCTGTGCAACAACAAGCTCAACAGTTTGATCATTTTAACATCACTAACCCCCCAAACCCTCGAAATCAGGGGAAAAAGAAGGGAAAGAACAAAAAACCCCAACAACAGGGGTAGGGGGTCACCAATATCCCAAGCATAAACTCAACCAAGGTAAAAAATTAGTACAACGGGGTAATCCCCCAAGCAAGGAAAAAATTCCAACCTAAGGGCCAATTACCCTTGATCTATTTATGGTGACTATGGCCATTACACTCACCATTTCCTGCTTATCACGGATTTCTTGCAATTGGTAGAATCAAAGAAGTAGGTACCAACAAACACCTCTTATTCACCTTCTACATTGCAACCCTAATAATTTGTTTAGTAACAACCCTTTTCCAACCAAGGAGTGGTTACCCAACATCTATATCCCCACCCCCTATCTAACGATTCCTTTCAAAACATTTTGATGAAATCAACATATGTCAACCTCCAGACTTGTGCCAAAGGGTATATTAGTGTTAATCCCTCACCCATCTTAGAAGATATGTTTGTCCCTTTAGGAGGCTCTGTGCATATTTCTCTCCCCAACACGAAGAAAATCCCTATCATACCAAAAGCACCACTTCGACATACACCTCATAATCCTCACATGAAGGCTTCCCACAATTGTAGTATTATGGACAACTTGTCAAAGCATCTAACCTCCATGTCCACATTAGAATTTCTTCAATATTTCCCCATGCAATCCAAGGAATTATTGAACTACCTTGGAACCATTGACCATTTAGACTCGTGCGTCATGAATTTCATCCTTGACAAAGGTGAACAACAACTACCCTTGTATATCACATTTCAAGTCTTAGTCACCATGAATAACATTATAATTCATTGGTGTATCATAGATGAAGGTGCATCCACATGCATCATGTCCTCAAATGTTGGGAAATCATTAGGCTCACCTAATTTAGTCCCATCCTCTATCACTCTCCATGCATATGATGGGATACCATCCCAACCATGAGGATTGTACCAGACTATTCCCATCGAACTTGGGGAAAAAATGGTAATGATCGATGTTGAATTCGATGATTCCCAACTAGACCATAATATCATATTGAGTCTCAGTTACATGTATTCCATGAAGATAGTGTAATCCTCAACATTTCATGTCATGATATTTCCCTTTAACCACAAGGTGGTCACCCTCGACCAACTTAACTACAATGACCCGCACACCACAACCAATCCTGAAAATGTCCTACCCACAGTAGGAGAAGTTAACCAACCCCCTTAGGTTAACATTGGCCTAGATGTGTATAAATATTTCTACCTCCTAGGGTCATATTCAGGTCCACCACCTAAAATCCCCACCTCAGTGAACGCTCTCATGTGCACCATTTTCACCTCTGAAAATGAGTCTCCCCATCCAATGGAATCATCTTCAACACCATCCACAAGCCATGTAGTAGAAAAAACATTGAATGCCTCTATGCCTCCCATTTTCCCAATACCATTCGTTTACTCCCCCATAGGAGTGTAAGGAACACCATTCATGGCTCAATTGACTCTCTCGGGGATTACCTTGGGAATATTTGCATGGTACCTCATGCCACCATATCTTGAAATGGCCTCAAAACCCCTTGTGTGCTATGAAATGGTACCAGTTCCAAAATCTACTCCCACATAGCCACAAGTTGAATCAATGTTGCTTGTGACCAAGCCATCACCAATTTTCACAAAAAATCAAAATGGGGCATCATTCAACCCAAGATAAAAGCCTCTGTCAATGGGGGAATCAACCAACCAAAGTTGAAATCCCCTGCCACAAACAATATTACTCCTAAGTCTTCATTAGGATCCACTAAAACTAACACTCGAGGCACTAAACAACAAACATTGAAGTCCCCCATCATGCATGATACACCTATCATGAGGGTCACCCCACCATGTGCCCTATGTGGTCAACAAGGCCATGTGACAAACCCATTCCCTACCTTGCTAGAGCTCGTGAACTTACTTAACACACATGTTAGTGTCATGCATGCACCCCAAGCCATGGCTAGGGGCACATCAAACTACCTAACACCTAAGTCCAAATCACTATGCATCAACAAAGTGTGTTCAATTTGTTCTCATTTTGGTCACTACACACACAATTTTCCCAATCTCACATGATCTTGGAATGCATTGGAAACTATTCATCCCACACAACATTTGGTGGAATTCCCTCCACCACCAACCGAAAAAACTTCCATTAGTGTTGTTACCATTGATGTAGCCACACTAATTATGTCTTTTGGCTCACCTGTTCTGGATACCCCTACATTGCTAAAATTGCAACATGCTCATATAGACCACGATATCCAAAATAATGGGTGCACCACTTGCGGGAACCACAACCATATAATTCCCATCCATAGTAGGACATCCTCCCCTATGACTACAACACCCCTTCTAACACCAAGACATGTTCCATCTAGGGGATCACACCCATGTTAAGCATGTGGCTCTACTTCCCACTATTTGTTTCAGTTCCCCATATTACACACTAAACAAGAGTTTTTCATTGAGTATATGCTCTAACAATACCAACTACTCTACCGTATGGTATCTCCACAAGAATCACATCTAGAGAAAATTGTTCCCACTTTAGCAGATACCATTAAAAGTGTATCCCCCTTGGATTGTCTACTCACTAGTGAGGATTCATAATCATCCTCCGGCGACAATCCTCCACACCTGTTTCCTAACTATTCATATGAGGATCCACCATTTACATCGGGCGCATATCCACACATCTGAGTCTCTTATCTCATAGGCATGACTCCCAATCCCAGTTTAAGTAGGACCCCAAAAATGCACTACTTGAAACCCATTATTAATTTCACTTTCACATTTGTCAATATTGCATCTTTAGTTTTCACTCCCATCAATGGAAAACTAAAACTATCCTTGGTTTACAATGCATATGACCGACTTCCAAAAAAACTACATCGTCTTTGTAGATGTTACAAAGCATTGGTCAAAGAACCTCACCTCATATTATTGGTACATTTATACCCCCCACCAAACTTTATACCACAAATGTGGAGTTTTCATGGGGGCAATCACTAACAACCAAGCAAAATACGACACTGTTATTGATCTTTTTTCTGACGCCCTCCATCTCGGCACCATCCATTTACACATGCACCTAGATTCCAATTTAATTGTCTCACAACTCAACAATGTATTTCATGTACTCCATAAAGTGCATCTTCTCATGTGACAATTTGAATCATTATTTTCACCCATGTCCCAAGAAGCGTCAATGCATTCACTAACTTGATTTCCAATGAGATCTTGAAGTATAACTTGATATTTCATACATAAACCTATGCAAATAAACAAAGTCTTTATACATCCTATCATGGTGTTTGTTATGGAGCCTTGTCTTCCTTAATTAGAGATCATGTTTCAGCCATGTTTGCATCTCGGTACCATGAAGTTGGGTGTGGGGGGCTTCCCCCCACGAAATTTTCCATGGGGGTTCCAAGGGAGGAAAATTATTTGGGAGCCCCTAAGCAGGGGTTCAAGGGTAGCACCCACAAGAAAGGGGGTTTGTGGAGAAATCCCATGAAAGAATATTTTGGGATCTTTGTTAGACAACAGTTTGTGTCCCTTTGGTATTGTGTGACCCATGGTATTTTCCCATGATAATTCCCCTATAAAATGAAAGCATTGTAATACGAATGTGTATTGTATTGTAGCATTGTAAAAGCGATCTATGTGATTGTATGACAGATATTGTGAGAGAGTGAAGAGGAAGTGCAACAGGTGTGGTGCAGGTTATATCCCTTCATTTTTATTGGATGGTATACAGACTGGCAATTTCTATGTGGACGTAGCCCATATTGGGTGAACCACGTTACATTGGTGTCTCTCTTGTAATGTATTAATGTGTTTTAATATTTGCATCTTATTTATTGTGTATTTTTATTGCTCTACGATCTTGTTTTCTAACGATTCATATCAGAGCCAAAGGTAAATTTGGCTGGTAAACTAGGAGGAAATAAGGGTTCTAGTTCGATTGACAGCAATGGCAGAAGAAGGAAAGTTTAGGGTCGATAAATTCAATGGCCAAAACTACAAGTTATGGAAGATGCAAATGGAGGACTATTTATACCAGAAGGATGTGTTCCTACCATTGGGAGAAAAAAAATAGTCTGCGACTATGAAGAATGAAGAATGGGAGGTTCTTGACAAAAAGGAACTAGGAACAATACGGTTGTTCCTGGTTTCATCAATGTCTTTCAATATTTCAAAAGAAAAGACAACAGAGGGTGTGATCAACACATTGTCTAAGCTCTATGAAAAACCCTCATCTTCCACCAAGGTATTTATATTAAAGCATTTATTTAATATGAAGATGTCAGAATGTGGATCTATTGCTGACCATTTAAATTAATTTAATACAGTTACTAATCAACTAAGTCCCTAAGCAGTGAACTTTGATGATGACTTTAGGGCTCTTATAATCTTGTGCTCATTTCTAGAAACTTGGAATGGTTTGGTCATGGTTGTAAGTAAATATATCTCTGGTTCAAACGCTCTTAAATTTGATGATGTTGATGGTGTTATTTTTAGTGAGGAAATGTGAAGAAAAAAAATAGGTGAAACATTAGGTAATTCATTGACCATGGAAAGTAGAGGAAGGCAAAGGGAGAGAGGAAAGAGTCAAGGTAATCACAACAAGTCTAGAAAGGGAAGATCCAAGTCCAATATAGGAAAGATAGAGTGTTGGAACTATGGTAAAAGAGGACATCTGAAGAAAGACTCCAGAGCTCCAAAGAAGAAAGGAGACAAGAAGAAAGAGACTTCTCAGGAAGCTAATGTAGCAGGTGATGTGTTACAATATTTATGGGCTTCATGTCATGCTACATCCCATAGGAAATTCTTTCATGATTATGTTCCAGGTAATTTTTCATATGTTTTATTTGGGGATGATGAATCCTATAAAATTGTTTGAATGGGTAAGGTGCGGATTAAATTAAATAATGGGAATGAATGGCTTCTAAAATATGTAAGGCAAATTCCTTATATGAAAAGAAATATGATCTTAATAGGGAAATTGGGAGATAGTGGTTGTTTGTCAACGTTTGGAAAAACATGGTGGAATATCACTAAATGAGCATTGCTAATAGAAAAAGGAGATAGGATAGGTACATTGTATTTATGTCATCATAATACTGATTATTCTATCTCTGTAGCTTCAACATAAATAGGTTCAATGTTGTGGCATCATAGGCTTGGCCACATGAGTAAGAATATCTACCAAGTTAAGTAGACCCCCTGAACGATTCTCTCCTTCATTGTATTATTTATTGATGACCGATTCTAGTGAAATATAATGTTATGAAGAAGCAATATAGGTGGAAACTAGAAATAAGTGGTAGCAAGGCATTAATGAGACGATGGACTCATTAGTAAGAAACCAAACTTGGTATTTGGTTGATTTTCTTGCAGGAAAAAGAGCATTGCATAACAAATGGGTTTATAGGTTGAAGGAAGAAGAAGGATCTAAATCATTTGTGATGAATTATTTTGGTGTTGCAAAGAAAATCCTTGGTATGAGAATAAAAAGAGACAAGAAAAAACACAAATTGACATTGTCCCAAGGTGAGTACATAGAAAAGGTGTTTGAGAGGTTTAGAATGCAGAATGCAAAACTAGTTAGTACACCTTTCTCCATCCATTTAAAACTAAGTAAGGATATGTGTCCCAAGACACAAGAAAAAATATAATACATGTCCAAGGTTCCCTATTCATCAGCAGTTGGATGCTTGATGTATTCCATGGTGTGCACAATACTAGATATTGCACATGCAGTGGGAGTTGTGAGAAGGTATATGAACAATCCAGGTAAAGAGCATTGGAGGGAGGTACAATGGATTCTTGTGTATTTGAGAGGCACCACTTATCGTGCATTATGTTTTGGAAGTTCAGAAACTATTCTATAGGGATATGTTGACACAAATATGGCAGGTGATAAAGAAAATAGGAGGAGCACCACGGGGTATTTTTGCACTATACGCGGAACATTAGTGAATTGGATTTCGAAACTGCAAAATGTTGTTGCAATTTCAACAACATATTCAGAGTATGTTTTTGATACATAGGCTAGTAAATAGATGGTTTGGTTGCATAGTTTCATGGAAGAATTGGGTAAGACATTAGAGGAATTTTGGGGTCTAAAATGGGCCTCCTAAGGAAAATAATAAAATAATAGTTAAAATAATAAAATAATATTGATCAATTTTGGAGGAAGAAAGAAAAAAACTACTTTTTGTGTTCGTATTTTCAACATATCTCCCTGTGTTTTTACTCAAATTTCTATAGGGAGAGATCTTTGGATGCGGAATCAAATTCCGCATCCAACGAGCTCTCCCGATCGAAATTTGAGTAAAAACACAATGAGATATGTCGAAAATACGAACAAAAAAAAGTAGTTTTTTTTAATGACAAATATGTCAATTCAACCATTATGGTTGACTTATTTTATTGAAATTCTATTGGTTCTTGAATTCCAACTCACAAAAACTTATTTTGGCACGTTTTCTTATAAGGCCCATTTTAGACCCCAAATTTCCTCTAATGAAGTAGGAGAATAGTTGGTTGTAGAGTGAAAGCTAGAGTGCTACTCATCTTGTAAATAACTCAGCATTCAATTCTAAGACTAAACATATACATATCAAGTACCATTTCATATGATATGTGTGAATTGCTTCATAGTGAGATCTAGGAGCTAAGGGAATCTTCACAATCTAATTTATTCACAAAATATGCAAGAAAACAATAAAAGAGAACAAAATAACACACATATATAGTGTCAATAACTGATCTTTTTATTAGTGTAAAACTTGTATATATGTATGGTACATACTTATAATACAATGGGGAAATTTAGTGAGCCCTTGGATGCCATCTAGATGCATACAAGTGTCAGGCTAGGATTTGACCCCTAAACCCCCTAGGTTGACCAATAGGCTCCCAAACCATACCAAACAATCACAAATGCAAGTTTGAACATGGATGGAACATGTTATATCATAAATGAAGGCATGATATGCATGGGTGAACACATGTGTGAGTGGGAGAGGCTCTAGGAGACAATAAATGTCCAAGAATACCAAAAAATAACCACATTCAGACACTAGCACCCCTAGTCATACATATTCCATGATTTAAGCGATAAGGAGGGGTATTCCATCAATGAGGGTGCATGGATCATCAATATGATCAAACTAGAGTGCCTCAAATTTCAACATGATCAAAGTGGAGAGCCTCAACTATGAGTAAATGAGTCAGAAATCACCTAATAAACCAAGATTGATCAGTATAACCTAAGTAGGATCATAGAACATAAGTACAAGACAAATGAAAATGTAACCTAGGTGTAAGACCATGGTACTAAGGTGTATTATTTCTCTAACACCCCCCCTTAATCCTAACTTAGTACAGCCTATACCAAATGATTATTGAGACCTTGGTAACTAAGGCTCAAGTCACCTATTACAACAACAAAAAATTATTTGTCCATGTAAAATGAGGAAAGACGAAAAATATCATGGGGAAAATCCACCCTAAAAAATGAACATGATAGAGATGATAAAAAAAGTATTCAATAGGTCCTCTTATTCACTTGAATTAGCTAAAATAACAACTTCTTTGTGATGGACTTTGTGAAGATGTTGTGGATTCCAAGATCATGCATCAGTGCATCAATGTGTTTTAGACAAAGAACATGTGGAGAGGCCCCTTGATGGTCATCATTTTCTGATGGATTAGAATAATAAGAATGTATTTTGTTTCAAGCATAATCAATCATGGAAAATATATCTCTACAACCCATTTCCCAAATAACATCAAAAGCTTCAACAAAATCTATCTCATGTGTAGCTATCATATCATGAATTAAATCATGAATCTTCTTCCAAATTTGATGAAGCACCTTCATAAATCTGTAACAAAGCTCATGATGCTTTGAAATATCATAATATATTTCATATATAGCATAAAATATCATAGGTATGGTGTCTCCATGAGCGAATGGGTCCACAGTGGGAGAAGGGTGGGCAACTAGATCACACTGACAGTTGAGCGAACCTCGATGGTCTAGAGATTTGAAACTTGAACCATAGGTGGTGAGATAAAGTCCAAAAATATGGAACAGAATTCCCATGAATTCCAATTACATGTATTTCTAACCAATTAATTACATACAATACATAAAATCAACATACATAAGTGACATAGCATTTGAAACTAGGCAATTTTGAGATTTTCCAACTAGTGAACTTGAGGGTTGTTGCATCTTTTGGGAATAAAATGGAAGGGGAAATGAGTATATTACTGTAATAATATGTATATAATCCTATATATCACCTTCATAATCAGAATAGGAAGGATCTCAATGGAATGGTAAAGAGATTTTAGAAGACATATCGAAAACTAGTGAAAATGACCAGTTTTTGGAGGAAACTTTGCTAAACTATTTGGGGTTTCTTCCAAGGAAGGGATGGAAGTTTAATATTCTAATATATCATACTGTAAATCAGAAACAAAGACATCTGAAACATGGATATTAGAAATGGGTTTCTCCGAAGCACACAAAGCATGCAAGGGCTTACCATCTTCTTGTGTGCGCTCTCCTCTTCTTGCAAAATCTGGAACATCAATATTGTTCTCTACAAGGAGTTGGGTCATGATGTACATATTATTTCTGAAGAAATATTTTTAATTATTTGAACCTTTGAAATAACCAAATGTGGGCTTCTCTCTCTTGCTCTTCATCCTCTTGGCTTTAAAATCCTCATCAGTTGAACTGGAGCTTTCTATATTTGAATGCTTCTTCTCCTTCACTCTTTGTTATTTCAAATCCTTGACTTTATTCTTTCCTTTGGATTGATTTGACACACCCACAGCAAGCGCTTGATCCTTGGTGTATTTGATGGTACCCATTTGCACTAACTTGCCTTACTCCTGAGTAAATGACTCCATGAAGTCGGTTAGCTTAAGCAGACTCTGATTTCTAGGTGTGAGCTTGCTTGAGGAATGTTGAAACAAACACAAAATACTCATTCCCTAGCTTATAAAGGATATACAATATAAGTTGATCATCTTTCTTCTCTATGACACACTGTTTCAGTTGAAGCACCAATGCTTTGAACTTGGTGAAGAAGTCTTGGATTGTCTCATAGTAAGCTGGAATCAATGATATTAGCTCATTTTCAAGCTCATGGCCTCTCATCTCATCAGTCTTCCCAAATATTGAGTCTACTCCATCTTTCTTGCACACAGAGTGACAGAAACTCTGTTGTACCTGTAATGCAAACACTCAAAATTTCTAGAAAAATCCCTAAACATCAAATCAAACACTCTTAGTTTTTATTTTCAGCTCCACAAAGCTCTGATACCATGTGAGAATTGCTTCATAGTGAGATCTAGGAGCTAAGGAAATCTTCACAATATAGGTTATTCACAAAATATGAAAGAAAACAGTAAAAGAGAACAAAATAATACACATAGATGATTCCAATAACTGATCTTTCTATTATTGTACAACTTGTAGATATGTATGGTAAATACTTATAATACAATGGGGAAAATTCATGAACCCTTCAAGGCCATCTGGGTGCATACAAGTGTCAAGATAGGATTTGACCCCTAAACCCCCCTAGGTTGACCAATAAGCTCCCAAACAATACCAAATAGTCATTTATGCAAATGTGAACATGGATGGAGCATGTTGGGTCATAAATGAAGGCAAGTTAGGCATGGGTGAACACATGTGTGAGTTGGAGAGGCTCTAGGAGACAATAAATGTCAAAGAAGACTGAAAAATAACCACATTCACACACTAGCACCCCTATTCAAACATATTCCCTATTTTAAAGGATAAGGAGTGGTATGTCATCAATGAAGGAACCTGGGTTTTTAGGATGATCAAACTAGAGCACCTCAACTTTCAGGATGATCAAAGTGGAGTACCTCAATTGAGAGTAAATGAGCCAGAAATCACCTAATATACCAAGATTGATCAATGTAACCTAAGTAGGATCATATAACATAAGTACAATACAAATGAAAATCCATCCTATGTGTAATACCATGGTACTAAGTGGATTATTTCTCTAACAATATATTCTAGAAGAAAAACTATTGAAGTTCGAAAAGATACAAACTGTCCAGAATCCAGCAGACATGTTGAAAAAGGTATTAACCAGAGAGAAACTAAGTTCCTGCTCAGTTTCTATTGGCCTTCAAGCATGAAGGGGGAGACGATAATTTTCCATGTCAAAGTTTCAAAGCATAGTCTAGCAAGTGCAATGATGGTGGAGTTTTTGTGATCGGTATCCAAGTGGGAGAATGTTGGTTATGGATCCTGATCTTATTGATTCAGATATCATGTTTCAATCGTGTTTGGATCCCAGCACCATGATGGGGGTTGTGGGGGGATTCCCCCCACTAAATTTTTCATGGGGATTCCAGGGGGTGGCAATTGATTTAGGATCCCCCCTAATGGGGTTTCAGGGGTGAAGCCCCTGAAAGAATTTTTTGGGATGTTTGTTAGCCAACAATTTATAGGCCCATGGTATTGGGTGACCCATGGTATTTTCCCATGATAATTCCCCAATAAAATGAAAGCATTGTAATACGTCTATTTACCGCATTGTAACATTACAAAAATGGTCTCTTTGATTGTGTGAGAAAGTGAAAAGGAAGTGCATCAGGTGTGTTGCAAGTTATATCCCTTCATTTTTGCTAGATGGTATAATAATAAAGGACTGGAAATTTATGTGTGGATGTATCCCATCTTGGGTGAACCAAGCTATATTTGTGTCTCTATTGTAATGTTTTAATGTGTTTTAATGTGTTTTAATATTTTCATCTTATTTATTGTTTACTGTTAATTCTCTGTGATCCTATTTTCTTACACATGGATCATCAAATACATGTTCAAGTACCTATCACTATGCATGAATAAACATCCATACCATACTCATATGTTAATAATAACATAGTATAATGTGCACGTTATCCTTTGACACATCATCCATACATGGTAAATACAACATATGCTGTAAAAAATGGTATATATATATCATCAAAATGTGTTATCTACAAAATTACCCTCAAGGGGAATATACAAAATAATCATGATCCTTATGGGATATAACCATAAACTCACCTCCCATAGTCTCTATCAAATACATATACAAAAAGGAGGCCCATGGCCCTATCATAACATCATCATGTGTCCAAATCAGTCAACTTGCATTGCTAACTACTCGATCCCGGGGCCCTATGATAGCCAACGGTCGTATGGCCTCACCTCTCACTACCTCTAGGTCTGGTCCCTGATCTATCCCTATTCTCTATCATGGTATCTACATTAGGTAAATACCCTATCCTAAGAATTCCCTTCATTCCCCATGGAGTGCAATTGTTTCTCACTACATCACCAATCTCCAACCCGATACACATGCTTTCCAAGAGCTGCAATGTCCATGCAAGCTCCTCATCATTGAGATCCCCAATCTGTTGATTTTTTATCCCCTCAATCATCTCTCCAACTCCACTAAGGTTGTGATATAAATTCCTTTTCTTGCACCCCAGCATGCTAAAATTCCAAAAACTCATGCAGATGATTTTGATAGATCAAAACCATCTGAATGAGCATTTATACCCCCCTAACCCTATATCTACCCGGATGAGAATTTACATGATAAATTTTAGGATTACCTATCTCTCACTGTCTAGAAAATTATTACCCCACACTGTCAAAAACCACAAACACACCCTTGGAAATATGTAATTCAAATAATACAAATGATTTTGAAAAGTAAAGCCCACACCAATTTTAAAAGAATTTGGCCCAAACTTCAAAATCTCACCACATCCAAACCATACCTCTGTTTGTTGAACCATTCACACCATCGTGATCAACACACCGAGAACTACATAATGACATGTCCTTCTCCTCTATCAGCAACACTCCTCCAATACTCAATTTCACACATGCACCCCAAAGGTGCGCCATGTTTTTAGGTTATATTTCTGCATTGTCCATACCTTTTTCATGTTTTTTACTCCGCTTGGGTATGTGTGTCATAAGTGCAGGAATTTACCTAGAACATGAATATTTTCACCACCATCAGCAATGATGCAAGATTTTCAACACGGGTATTATCATGGAACTGGCCTATTGGCACCCTTTTCCTCTCTGATAACCATAGTCCTGATATAATTTTGCATTTTAAAAACAAGAATTCATCCCATACAATCATCAATATTCCAATCTCAATGTGCCATCAATGTCATGACGGCATAACACATTCCTCCCCCATGGGTGTTCACACATTTTCCAACCCCATGATACATTGACACCCATGATGTCAAACCCCCCATAATCTTGATGAATGTGTCCCCTCCTTTGAAAAGATTCACCCAAAGTTAATCATTTTATAGTTCAGAATTTACTCCTTCACCTCAAGCAGTTCATGCCACCAAATACCTCAGCACATGTTACAAGCAATATTTATCATGGAGTTTCCATACCTCCATGAGAATTCACCTCTTTGCAAATCTTCTTCATATCGTCACCCCTAAAAATACCTTGATTGGGCCCCTTCCCTCTAAAGAACTAAATTTTATTCATTTATCTCCATAGGAACAATTTGCATGCCATTAATTCATTGGGAACTCATCTTCATGTTTGCAAAAAAACCCTCACTTCATCTTGTAAAAGGTTCCCCAACCCATTCAAAACCGTGAGAACCTTTCCCATCATCAAAATTGACTCCTCGACTCACCAAAAACTATAGGAATCCCGCCCATCATCAAAGTGGTCCCCCAACATGCCCAAAAGCATGGTGACCCCAACCAATCATTCTTTATGTACAAACATTTCATTGATACTCTCAAACTAGGGGAACAACCCATTCTTTTGGAAGCAACCCCCTGGTTTCCTTTGATTGATGTAGTTGAGTATCCCTACCCATCATTGTTAGATTTCTTCATGACTATGACATCCATATTGTGTCTTCAATGAATCCCTTCATTTGAATTTTGTCTCCCTCTATTACACTCTAAAGAATGCCACCACCCAATCATACCCAAGTTTACATCAATCAAAGGAATTCATGAGCACCATGCTTACTAGTTAGTCTTGTGTTAGGTTAGTCAATCCCACAGTTGGTTACAACATGATCTTTGTTCACAGAATAAGACCCTTGTTTTATCAGGTTCTTCATCTCTCATTGACATCAAATCCTCATATTCTTAAATTTGAAGAAGTTACAATGGTACCTCGATATCCCTTTCAATCAATATAAGGGACCACCTCAAACTAAGTAGGGAGAGTCATTAGTACTCCTTAACTTAGTGGTATACCATATGCTCAACAACAACAACTTTATCACATTAGGGGGATTTGTATATTTTGAGGGTAGAAGTGTTCATGTTTGAAAATCATGGTATCAACAAATTTGGTACAGTGTAGTCTTCACTCGGTGTCTTCAATAGTATTTCAGACACCCACCCCCATGGGCTTATTTATATTCTTGACAGTTTCATTTCTCTGATACCAGTAACATCCATTATAGGTTCATGTACTCTCACATGGTTCGAAGCCACCTTCACCAATGTCTTAGAATTTTATGAGGGAACCCTCGGTCTCTTGATTTTGTAGTCATTCTTACCATCTTCACAAGCATGGGAATTCCTGCCTCATTTGTATAAAAATAACAATTTCAGTTACTGCTCCACCAACATCCATCCCCCTCCAGAAAGGTGTATTTGTCCACCTGTGTTTCCAATGCTTTCAAGAGAAACAGAGAGAACACAAAAAATGATGCATTATTGGCTCTATAGTACCCTCTCAAACTCATACATTGGGAGGAATTTGTCATTGCAGATAATATTGCACACATGCAACATTTCTGCAATTTGTACAATAAAGGGTCATCAACATACAACATGCATCTAGCTGAAGACATCTACACATGACCCAAAAAGTAGCATGAGTCCAATAATTCCCAGTATCAATTGAAATCCAATACTATGCCTCTTATGGTATATTTATATCCACTACAAAACATATTACCAATTCAACGCCCACATGACCAATGTGGATTTCTTTTTTATATATGTGTGATTGACACAAACAAGGTTATCTCACCCACTAGCGACACCTAAAGGCTCATGAAAGCTCCATTACCTCCAATAATTTGAATTTTTTCTCTTCACACACTTGGTTTCCTTAAATGGCCTCTTTTGTGTACCTTAGAGAGAATCATGGATAATTTGGTTCACATTGGGATCTTGTAATTTCTTGGCCACGTCTTGGCCTATAAATTAAATCCATAGAAATGGTTATTGTAAGGGATAATTTAGAGAAATTTTATGTTTCTATAATTGTGCTTGAGCTCCATTATAGCTCACCCTTTCCCTCTTGTTTAGCATCCACCAAGCTCCCTTGCCTCCTTCCTCCAAGGGGAAAGTTTTCTCCTCATTTGTTCTTCATGCCACTTGACATCTAGTGGGTACCAAACAGACTTCCCTTAGAAGGATTGTGTTCCTCTATTTGGAGATCACGTCTCCAAGGTGTTGTATATGCTTGACCATTGGGAAATATAAGAAGACGTGGTTTGGCATCTATTGGTTGTTGGAGTTTACATTTCCTACCCCTTTGCATTTTATTTTATTTTTTTGTTCCATTTCACTAACAACCATTTTCAGAATCACTTGGATAACTCACCCACCAACAAAAAGGGGCACCTAATATTGTGACCCTATTGTATCCTACAAGGCATTTCCCCTCACTAAGTGGGAATGATTCACTCTTGCGCAATCCTTTTTGAAACAATAACAAAAGTAAAAGGGAAGAGTAAGAGTTCCCCCTCTTAGTCCTATCCTACTGTAGAGATCCACAATTGTGACTTTCCTGCTCCTTGGTCTCTTTTACTTTGAAATGTAGGTGATCAACTCTCTTGATTATCATCCCAACTAAGACACTTCACATGTGAACTCTATCCAAGGCCTCACAACCCAGATCATTCCCCATGGTTTGCTCAAAGAATAGTTATCCAACAAGGCCAACATAGGTCCCCACATCATCCATCGTTTATTATTAGTGTTGTTGTTGTTATAGTTATTGTTTTTATTATTATTATTAAGTTCATTTGTTAGAACAGGATCCTCCTTCCTCCTCCATATTTTGTTAGTAGGTGATAGTTTTTATTGATTTATTAGTATAGTACTCTTTTATTTTATATGTATTTACTTCTATTCCAACCTTTATGGCAGCATGATCTTTCAAATTTTCCTACTTCTTTAGAGGAAACATAGTTTTAATGCAGGTGTTTATCCATGCATAATTTAGGAGGAGGCACATCCTCAATACAAACAGCTGAAGGAATCTCATCCTTGGCTTGCACATTTTTTTTAATTTGAGAAAAACACATCCTCAAATGCAATCAGTTAAGGAAAACCTGTCCTTTACTTTGCATAAATTTAATTAGAATAAAATATATCCTAAATGAAATCATCTGAAGGAAATCCATCCTTGGATTTGCATAGTTTTAATTAGAGGAAAACACATCCTTTGCTTTGCATAGTCTTCTTCTCCTTTAGCTTTGCTCCCTTTCTTCCAAATGAAAATGCTTGGATTTATCGTATTTCTCTTCTTTATATTTTATTTTGTACCTAAGGAAAACACAGTCATTGACAACATTCATTGGTATCATGATATAAATCACATACATTTCTTATAATATATCATCATAAATATAAAACATATTGTTATGCTCTGATATCACACTGTAACACAACTGTTAAATGTACAATATCAGGAGTCATTCTCCATGAGACTTGTGTCGTATCAAGTCCAAAACTTATGTTGTATTAAGTTCATCATCAAGAGTCATTCACCATTAGACTTGTGTTGTATCAAGTTTGGAACTTCTGTTGTATTAATTTCAACATCAAGAATCACTCTCCATGAGACTTGTGTTGTATCAAGTCCAGAACTTATGTTACATTAAGTTCAAAAACTTATGTTGTATTAAGTTAAGAGACTTGTGTTGTATCAAGTCTGAAACTTATGTTGTATTATATTCAGGAATATTGTGTTATATCAAGCTAGGGAATTGTGTTGTGTCAAGTCCTACTCATAAAAGTTGCATGTACTATGATCTTGAGTTGTATCAATATTAGGACCTCATGTTATATCAAGGTCGGAATCTTGTATTGTATCAATATTGGAGTCTTGTGATGTATCAAGGCTGGTCTTGTGTTGTATCAAGACCATATATCTTGTGTTTTATCAATATATGACTTGTGTTGTATCAAGTCATGATATTATACTATGTGATGTATTACTAACCATGGTCATTCGAGATGGATAAAGCTATTAAGTCTCCTCTAGAGACTGATCACATCTAGAGTGAATTACCTTAGTGTATGACTATATGGTCTAGGGTAATATATATGATCATCAGTATGTGTAACAATTCTTCTAAGTATATGCTATAATATGATATGATAGATGATTAAACATAGACCATGCAGTAAGAGAAAGATATCAGCAATAAAGAGATTATGAGAGAAAGAGAATTTTAATTTACCATGCAGATGACTAAGTGAACTCAAGTTATAAAGCTTCAGTTAAATATGAATACCTCAATTAGTGATTTAGTTAAAGCATTAGTTGAACTATTAATGAACAACATTCGGTTAAGTAAAGAAGAGCATTAAATCACCAAGATTCAATTAATAATGATTAACTATGAGATTAAAGAAAGATGGAATAGTTAACTAAAGTTTTTACACAACGGTTAGACTAAGAGAATACACTTAAGTTAATCAAAGAACGACACTTCAGTTAAGAAAGTGTCTTGCATGCGACACTTGAGTTATAGCACTATGACACTTATGTTCACATGTTAACTAAGTGAATAGTATTCAGATACAGATTAGTCCACTCCAATGTCATTTAACTATCATTTAATACCCATGATTGAAGGTATGGCACATTAGTTGTCCATGATGAAGATTCAATGCATGGACTGATTATTCCATAAAGTCAATTCAAAATTGTAATGTATGAGTGGATAATTATCATGCAACCATTCACTAGGGTTTGCATGGAAGTCATTATGGCTTGTTATTAATATGCTAGGCATATGGAAAGTTCATAACAGTTGTAACATTGGATCTCTCTTCTGTATTGCTCCATATTCTCTTTTATTGGGAAATCTGTTTATGTTGTAAAAGTCATTATCTTCAATCTATAGATTATACTCTGAAGAATCTTGGGGTTTTTCATCCTCTCTGTTATGAGGATTTTCCCCATGGTCCATTTTCTGTTGTAAATGAACTATTATGTGTGATTGAATTGTTAATTGTTATAGGTCCTCAGCATATCATTGATAAAAGTTTTGAAGTTCAAGAATATTCATTATTTCTCAAAACATTAACATGGTATCAGAGCAAGGGCATGAAGGATATTAGTTTTTCCCATGCAAACTAAAGCATGCATGATCTTGAGTAGTTGAGAAAAATCTTGGAGCCATGGCATCGATCTTCGTCCAACTAGAAGACCGACTTGAAGGTGATTCCAACTTCAACGCATGGAAGGAAACTTGGGTGTTAAGCATTATTGAGGAGAATAACCTAGATGCCTACGTGACCTCAGTGAGTGGGCATAATTTATCATATACAGGGAAATTTCAAGAGCAAGTCAATATGCACCATTCCTGTCACTTTTCAAGAGACAAATTGTGTGGAGCATTTATTATCAATCCATGAGGAATTAGACAACCCCGTAGAAAAACCACATCCCAAATGGCTGATTTAGCTTATCCTTGAGTTTATTTCAAAAATTAGCAAATGTTTGAGAGATAAGATTAGTTATTTGAATATGAAACTCTTAGAATTTGTGTTATGACTGTTTTCTCAAAGTGGGTGATTTGATTGAACAACCCCTAGATTTATTGTTTCGATATTATCATTATTGAATGGATATTGTGTATAGTGAGAGCTTCATATAGTTGATAACTCATACAAAGAAGAGGATGATCAATGGAATAATTTTTTTCTAAAGAAGAGAAATCACTCCAGGTTGCATGGGATCTAGTTTCTCCATGTAGGGATTCACTACCTCCTGCATGCACTCAAATTTGCAAAGAAGTCATGACTAGGGGACTCCAGTAATATTTGCAAGGAAGAAGAGATCAAGAGGGAGCATGCAAAACAATAAACTATAAGTACTTGCATTTTTTATTATATGTTATTTAGATCTATATGTTTCTGAATGTTTTCATTACAGCCATATAGAGATTCATATTCTTGGGATTAGGATTCGTGAGAATATATGTAGATTGTTTTTCCTTTATTGGAAAATAAAAAAATTCACACATTACCTTATCCCTACTGTTGTGGGTTGGTTGAGCTAGAGATCCCTTATCCTAGGATCTTAGAGGCCAGATCACCCACTAATTTCTCAACCATCTCTATCCATTAAAGCCCTATAAATATGAGCTCATAGCCATGGTTGAGGGAGAGAACATGGAAGGTCTTGTTATGCTGTTGGATTGATTCTTGGCCCAAGATCATTTGGAGAGAGCATAGAGAACTAGAGTCGGAGCTTTTGGGGATGAAGAGCTCGTTTCATGGAGATGAATGTCAACACTAAGGCTTGGTTGTAAACTTCTTCATATTTCTAATGCAAGTTGATTTATGCCCCACATATTTTTGTTGTTGTTATGATTTCGCATATATGTTGCTAGATTCCTTAGTCACTAGCATAGATTAGTAGATCATATTCTGGTTGCTTTGATTCGTTTCATGTTAAGCTTTTTTGCAGGTACACAGGTGAACTGTCAAAGCCTTGTATTCCAGATATCTACAGCGTCTAGGGAGAGTCTTCAACCTCTGTCCTCTATTTGTTCTGGATCTGAACCATTCAGACCAGTGGAACACCTTGCTGTCCGCAGGAGGTGAAATATTCCAGCTAACAAATCTGGAAAATCTGTTGGGGAATGAATTTGTGTATCAGTTGTTCTGATCTTCCTCAGTATACAACTATTGTCTGAATCCAGGATCCTTCTTCAACTCTATTCAGTCAGATCTACTCTTTGACTAACTCTGTTTGGGTTTGAAACCTCCAGATCTGTTCATATCTGAGTCATTTCGATCTTTTATGCTCTGTTTCCATATTCAATTCAACAGTATTTGCCTTGATCTAGCCTTTTTCTGACTGGATCCTTCGTTCTCCTTGTGTTTTGTTCATCTACATAGAACCGTACATGTTCTATTGGCAAGGAGCGGTGCCACCGCCTGAGCCTAGTTAGCCATACGCGGTGCCACCACCTGAATCCAGTGAGAAAGGAGCGGTTCTTCCTCAAAACTTCCTATCAGCAGCTTCATCTACGCGGTTCTAGGTAGGCCCTGTTCCAAACTTTGTCTTTTGATTTTTTTTGTGTTTTTGGCTTTTTTTTTATGAAAATGAAGTGTATTTTCGAAAAAAAAATGGTCCCTCACGGCCAAGAGGGGCCATGAATTGTGTATTCTGTAGTCGCTTTGATTTTTGTATTCCCTCTGCATTCAAAGAGAGTTTGTGTTTATTGCATTAGATTTTGCATTATTTTCTTTGCTTGAAACCTCTTACTCTTTTATGTAGATATTATTCATTGGAATTGGAAAATATACATTTCATTTTCATGAGTAGGTTTTGGTTTGTTTTGGACTTGGAATATGTGAGTGATCCATGTTGTTTTGAGTCTTTCTTTTCTTGGGGTGATTCTTGTTTCCTTTTGCATGCTGATTTTTTTAGCACTTGATAGGAAAGATTGGTTCTTCGTTTCCTTGCCTGTTTCAAAGAGAAGTTTTAGTTTTCTCTCTCTTTTGCTTTATTCACAAGTTTGTTGATCGATTTTCTTCTTGTTTTGTACATGATTGTTTGAAATTCTAGATCTTACTTTCATTGAGAAGAAATATATGTTTTCATCTTTGCGTGCATTAGAGTTAGTTTCGTTTGGAAACGTCGATGAAATCATCCTTCCATTGAGTTTTTATGCGTCTTTTTCAAGCATGAAAAGATAGGAAACATTTCTGGTTTATTTATGTTAAATGTTCTCTAGATCTGTTTTTTATTTTGCTTTGAAGATTGTTTGGGGTGCATTGATATTTTACTTTTCGTTTGAAAATATAGAATTGCATTTGCATTTGGATGTTCATTTTTTGGAAGAAAAGTAAATCTCTCTCCCTCTTTTAGGTAGAATTTCATTGAAGAGGAAAACTTGCATTATCATATAGATCAATGTGCATCCTTTTTAATTCAAGTTTTCACTCCATGGTTCCACCTAAACGCACAAGATAAAATTAATAGTAGTACTAGGTTAAAACTCTTAGCAATTTTAGTGATAAGTTAGAGACGTGTTCGGGCATTGTTAAGCGTAAGAGCTGCTATTATTTGTCAGCATTACATCCTGGGACTCGTGCGGTTCTTCCATGTATCATCGGTATATCGAACGGCCTTTCACGTACCCTTGAGGTATATAGAAAGGTACTTCACGTACTCGATTGTATATCGGAAGGCCCCTTGTGTACGGTTATGCATTAGACAACACTACTACTGATTTGAGATCCCTCATACCTTGCGTATATTGGGGGACCCTTTTAGGAATCCTCAAACCATCTGAGTTATCCTTTTGGCCTATCCTGTGAGATTCTTGACTCTTATCCACTCCTTTCACATGTTTTCTTGTTGCTTTTAGTTTGAGTAGTACTTGCTTGTGTGTGGTAGTTAGGGGGTTATTAGAGAGTTTATAGATGGCATCCTCATCTGGGACTACCACTCAAGAGGTCCCTTTCCAAGGTGTACCTTTTGTATTCCATCCAAGTGAAGGTATTGGTCCTCCCTTTATTGCCACTCTAAATCTTCCTGGATTAACTATAGGATTACCAATCTGGATTTTTAATCCAGTAATTCCTATTACACCTAATGTATCAAATGTCACCTCTCCTCTGGGAGAGGATCAACCTCAACCTAATCCCTCTCCTCTAGGAGAGGATCAACCTCAACCTAATCCCTCTCCTTCTTTGTCGGTTGTGGCTTCACACCTTTCTTCTTCTTCACTTGGCCAAAGCTCTATGGTTAGTAGTCATGTGGATAAGAAGAAGAAGAAAGGGAAGAGTAAGAAGAAGAAGGATAAGAAAGAGAAAAAATAGCAACCATCTGCTCTTGATGGTGCTCGTTTTAATAGAACACTCAAAAAACCCAAGTTCCCTTGTAAGCTTTGCAAGGGGGACCACCTTCTTAAGGAGTGTCCCGGTCTCTCCCATGTACAAGAACAGTGCTCTAAAAGGTATAAACCGTTTGTTTCATCAACCTCTGATCATCATGTTGATGATACTCCCTCAACCAGTGACAGATTGGTAAAAGCTCGTAAGGGTAAAGTCTTTTATCCTTGTTTGATACACAAGGCTATGCATCATACTTTTATTTGTCCAAGCATGGATGAAGCTTCGCGTTGGTTGGAAAATATTACTGATCGTCAACAGGTGATTCCAACAAGTGATAGTAAGTTATCCCTCAATCCCCCACTAGTTGACCAAGTGGTCGATTCGTATTTATCTGTGATTGATCCCACTCTTCCTTTGGAGAGTGAAGTTAAAGTGGTCGAGTCGGTGTCATTTCCACCTGATCCCACTCTTTCATCAGACAGTGTTATGACTGAAGTAGTTGCTTTGACCAAACCTTCGTCTTGTTCTTCTCTTCCAATAGAGAATGAACCAAAACCTACCGAAGTTGTTATGCTTTGTTTTGATTGTTCTGGACAAGAGAAATTTTGTCTGTTTCAACAGAACCCTCTCCGAGTAGTGAGGTTATTTCCTTTGACTGGAGTAACCTAACAGAGTCTCGTCTTCATTCAAGTGTTCCTTTCCAGATAGTTGTGAATGTTACTGCTAGGCGGATACTTCGCACTATTGTTAACGAAGGGGCTTCTATTAGTATTCTATCCTCAACTACTTGGCAAGCTTTAGGTTCTCCTTAGCTTGTGCCAGCCACCAATTAGATACTAGATTTTAATCACAAACCTACTGCACCTTTAAGGACCCTTCCTTATTTGCCTATTACATTAGGAGGAAAAATTGTCTGTATTGATGTTGTGGTGGTCCAAGGTCCTTTGGATTTAAATCTGCTCCTTGGACGTGATTATGTTTATGCCATGAAGGTTGTTGTGTCCACACTCTTTAGAGTTATGCATTTTCCCCATGATGGGAAGATTGTGACCATTAATCAGCTTTCCTTTGTTACACCTGACCCTCGCATTACTCCTAGTAATCAGACTGCCCTGAATGTGCCGCATGTTCTTGTGGCTCTTTCCCCTTCTAGTTAGGTTCTTCCCATCATAGGTAAAATGGGGGGCATGGCTCCAGCCTTTGGACTTCACACTGGAGCTAAGCCGCTAGCTTTTATGAAATGGGGGCAACCTACCAACCTCTGGATATCATGTCTGGTAGGAGTAGGTTTTAGAGCATAGTTTACCCTATGGTTGCAAGCTCGTTAAAAAATAAAACCACTCCTTAAGCATAGTATACTCTTTTGGTTTCAAGCTTGCATAAAAATGAAACCATTTCTAGAGCATAGTTTACTTTCAGTTGCAAGCTCGTTAAAAAATAAAACCACTCCTTAAGCATAGTTTACACTTTTGGTTTCAAGCTTGCATAAAAATGAAACCATGTCTAGAGCATAGTTTACTTTTGGTTTCAATCTCATTAAAACATAAAACCACTCCTTAAGCATGGTTTATGCTTTTGGTTTCAACCTTGCATAAAAATGAAACCATGTCCTAAGCAAAGTTCCCATTCTATGTCAAGCTCGTTAAAAAATGAAATAGCACCTGACCATCATGTCAAGTTCTGACAATGATGTCAGTTTTCCCTGAGCAAAGTTCCCATTCTGTGTCAAGCTCATTAAAAAATGAAAGGGATTTCCTTAAGCATAGTTTACCTTTTGGTTTCAAGCTTGCATAAAAATGAAACCATGTTACAAGCATAGTTACCTTTCGTTTCAAGCTTGTGTAAAAATGAAACGGATCCCCTTCCCTTGAGTCAAGTCTTCACTTTAGTGTTAGAACTTGAACCTTCTTTTCGCCTGGCTGATTCTCCTTCTTCCTACCCCCCTAGTGAACATTTTCACATTAGTAACCAGGTTTTTTAGGTTGGGTATGGAAGAAGAATCGTCGAATGAAACGAAGCTTGGGGGCATGTCGAGCCGCTAGCAACAATGCTAGGGGTAAGCTTCGCTAGCAATCATGCTGGGGGAAAGATTCCAACCTCTATATAGCATGTTAATGGGATTTTTCAAGCATATTTTACCCATTGGTTTCAAGCTTGCGTAAAAATGAAACCAATCCCTGAGCATTCTTTTAACTGATCTTCAAGCTCATTAAAAACAATAAGGTGGTGTTGAGCTTAGTTTATTACTTTTTCCTACTCTGGATTCAAACATGAAAAAGGTTAATGGAGTCCTCTTTAAACTATTTTTAGGCTCCTTAAATACAAAACTATTGTCGATCGATCTTGTCTTCTTCAAGCTCGTTAAAGTATTTGAAGAGTCGTCCGTCCGACGGTAGGTTATCTCTTTCTCGATTCGGATAGGACTATTTATGAGAAAGGAACACTCCAGCCAATCATGACTGGAAGAGTTCTCTAAGGTATGATTTTACACTTTTCGGGCCTTAGAGACTAAATCATATGAAAAAGGACCTCCATGGAGTTTTCTTTTACATTCGTTCAGACTCTCTAAACATGAACAATACCGAGTTTTCTTTCAGTGGACTCGTTAAATTAAACATTGAGAGACCCGTTTTGGGAATGAACCCCTCCTCTCTTAGGTTTGTAAAACATATGAGACTGGACTTGTCTTCTGAAAATCTATATCAAGTGTTTGTTACCCTCTTTGAACTTGTAAAACCGAAAAGAGGCACTCATTGATCATGATGGGGGAAATGGGAAGGGAACCATTTTGTAAATAATGGCAGTTTTTTGTCGTTACCTTTGAACATGGCACTTGTCTCCACAATCATGTCAGTCAATTGGGTATTTATATGATCTCCATGATGGTCCACTTTCATGAGTCATGTCAATCCTTAGATTCTTTCAAAAGAATACATTGTCCACTGTCGCATTGTGTGTCTATCCTGTCTAGTCATGCTGCAAAGTCATTTTGTTGTGTCGCCCGATGTTCAAGGGGAATTTGAAGAATTTTTACCTCTCCAGTATACACAGTCTTTGTGTCAGTATCTTTGAGTCAGTCATATGGTTACTACATTCACATCATTCTAGAACTATGTTTCTAGTTTTGTGTCATCGATGTGGGACTCATCATGGCCCTCCTTCGATAAGACTATTCCCGTCGACATCAGCTCATCATCCGAGAAATAGTCTTAGAAACAATCATTAGTACCTTAAGATCTGTATGCCTTAATGACAGATTCTCTCGCTCTCGACATAGGTTCACATCAATGACCTTTGATCAATAGATTCGACTGGGTGTTTGACATCAGGACATCTATTCGCACTCAGTAGATTGTACTAGGGTACCTTGGGAATCATTGACATTAATGGTGATCTCCCTCGCACTTGTTAACGGTTCACATCATTGGCCAGTAATCAAGTGGTTTCTACCATGTTTAACTTCAAATCATTGTAATCACATGGATAGAATCGTACTTTGTGGGAGATGAGACGAAGACCCAAGGCATCTGTTTAAAAGCGCTCATTGCTTTTTCCCCAGGTTGTGATGGAGTTTTGTATATCTAGCATGGATCCACATTTGTATGGTCGTGGATATGCTCAAATTTGCATCTGTATGAAATAGATCGGCGTTGTATGTCTGGTAGCTATGTCCAAGTTTGATTACTCTATCACATGGATCTACGCTGTATTCTAGTAGCCATGCTTGTTTATTCCACTTATGGATCTGCCTTGTATTGGTCTGTAGCTATGAGTTTGGTTACTTGTGTCTATGAGTCAACATACTGATGTACTACAGATGCCTACTTGACTGCATACTCCGATCGAGCCGACATTTTCATCTCCTGGTGACGACTTGTTCTCAAAGCTCTTGTTTATCGTATCACTCTAAGAATCATGCTTTGGGGGGCATCCTCTTATACCAAAATCCTGTCAACATCATGTGATAAGACATTTGACATACCTAATTGCCTTGAATCCTAGCTTCTGGAGTGGAAACTAAATGGTTTTTCATCAATCTATCATACAAATTCCTAGCACCGCGCATGCCCCTTTATCCAGGAGCGGTACCCCTGCTTGCGCCACCTTTCATTAGTTGTCCACAAGCGGTGCCACCGCCCATTTCCCTTGGTCCATAGGTAGTTATTACCAGAACCGCTCTGTCATGGAAGGAGAGGTACGGTACCCTAGGTAAAAAGGGAAAAAGAGAAGTTTCTCAAGGCTTCTAGATGATAAGCCTTGTGTACTGCCTTATCCCTACTAATGTGGGTTGGTTGAGCTCGAGATCCCTCATCCTAGGATCTTAGAGGCCACCTCACCCACTAATTTCTCAACCATCTCTATCCATTAAAGCCCTATAAATATGAGCTCATAGCTATGGTTGAGGGGAGAACATTGAAGGCATTGTTATGCTGTTAGACTGATTCTTGGCACAAGATCATTTGGAGAGAGCATAGAGAGCTAGAGTCGGAGCTTTTGGGGATGAAGAGCTGGTTTCATGGAGATGCATGTCAACACTAAGGCTTGGTTGTAAACTTCTTCAAATTTCTAATGCAAGTTGATTTTTGTCCCACATATGTTGTTTTTGTTATGATTTCGCATATATGTTGCTAGATTCCTTAGTCACTAGCATAGATTAGTAGATCATATTCTGGTTGCTTTCATTCGTTTTGTGTTGAGCATTTTTGCAGGTACACAGGTGAACTATCAAAGCCTTGTATTCCAGATATCTACAGCGTCTAGGGAGAGTCTTCAACCTATGTCCTCTATTTGTTCTGGATCTAAACCATTCAGACCAGTGGAACACCTTGCTGTCCGCAGGAGGTCAAATATTCCAGCTAACAAATCTAGTGACTCCGTTGGGGAATGAAGTTGTGTATCAGTTGTTCTGATCTTCCTCAGTCTGCAACTCTTATCTAAATCCAGGCTCCTTCTTCAACTCTCTTCAGTCAGATCTACTCTCTGACTGACTCTGTTTGGGTTTGAAACCTCCATATCTGTTCATATCTGAGTCATTTCAGTCTTTTATGCTCTGTTTCCATATTCAATTCAACAGTATTTTCCTTGATCTACCCTTTTTCTGACTAGATCCTTCGTTCTCCTTGTGTTTTGTTCATCTACATAGAACTGCACATGTTCTATTGTCAAGGAGCGGTGCCACCGCCTGAGCCTAGTTAGCCATACGCGGTGCCACCACCTGAATCCAGTGAGCAAGGAGCGGTTCTTCCTCAAAACTTCCTATTAGCAGCTTCATCTACGCGGTTCTAGGTAGGCCCTGTTCCAAACTTTGTCTTTTGATTTTTTGTGTGTTTTTGGCTTTTTTTTATGAAAATGAAGTGTATTTTTGAAAAAAAAATGGTCCCTCACGGCCAGGAGGGGCCATGAATTGTGTATTCTGTAGTCGCTTTGATTGTTGTATTCCCTCTGCATTCAAAGAGAGTTTTTGTTTCTTGCATTATATTTTGCATTATTTTCTTTGCTTGAAACCTCTTGCTCTTTTATGTAGATATTATTCATTGGAATTGGAAAATATACATTTCATTTTCATGAGTAGGTTTTGGTTTGTTTTGGACTTGGAATATGTGAGTGATCCATGTTGTTTTGAGTCTTTCTTTGCTTGGGGTGATTCTTGTTTCCTTTTGCATGCTGATTTTTTTAGCACTTGATAGGAAAGATTGGTTCTTCGTTTCCTTGCTTGTTTCAAAGATAAGTTTTAGTTTTCTCTCTCTTTTGCTTTATTCGCAAGTTTGTTGATCGATTTTCTTCTTGTTTTGTACATGATTGTTTGAAATTCTAGATCTTACTTTCATTGAGAAGAAATATATTCTTTCATATTTGTGTGCATTAGAGTTAGTTTCGTACGTCAATGAAATCATCCTTCCATTGAGTTTTTATGCGTCTTTTTCAAGCATGAAAAGATCGGAAACATTCCTGGTTTATTTATGTTAAATGTTCTCTAGATGTCTTTTTTATTTTGCTTTGAAGATCGTTTGGGGTGTATTGATATTTTACTTTTTGTTTGAAAAGATAGAATTGCATTTGCATTTGGATGTGCATTTTTTTGGGAAGAAAAGTAAATCTCTCTCCCTCTTTTAGGTAGAATTTCATTGAAGAGGAAAACTTGCATTATCATATAGATCAGTGTGCATCCTTTTTAATTCAATTTTTCACTCCATGGTTCCACCTAAACGCACAAGATAAAATTAACAGTAGTACTAGATTAAAACTCTTAGCAATTTGAGTGATAAGTTAGAGACATGTTCGGGCATTGTTAAGCGTAAGAGCTGCTGTTATTTGTCAACAATACATCCCGGGAATCGTGTGGTTCTTCCACGTATCGTCGGTATATCAAACGGCCTTTCACGTACCCTTGAGGTATATAGAAAGGTACTTCACGTACTCGATTGTATATCGGAAGGCCCCTTGTGTATGGTTATGCATTAGACTGCACTACTACTGATTTGACCTCCCTCGTACCTTGTGTATATTGGGAGACCCTTTTAGGAATCCTCAAACCATCTCAGTTATCCTTTTGGCCTATCCTGTGAGATTCCTTACTCTTATCCACTCCTTTCACATGTTTTCTTGTTGCTTTTAGTTTGAGTAGTACTTGCTTGTGTGTGGTAGTTAGGGGGTTATTAGAGAGTTTAGAGATGGCATCCTCATCTGGGACTACCACTCAATAGGTCCCTTTCCAAGGTGTACCTTTTCTATTCCCTCCAAGTGAAGGTATTGGTCCTCCCTTTATTGCCACTCTATATATTCATGGATTAACTATAGGATTACCGATCTGGATTTTTAACCAGGTAATTCCTATTACACCTAATGTCTCAAATGTCACCTCTCCTCTGGGAGAGGATCAAGCTCAACCTAATCGCTCTCCTCCAGGAGAGGATTGAACTCAACCTAATCCCTCTCCTTCTTTGCCAATTGTGGCTTCACCCCTTTCTTCTTCTTCGCTTGGCCAAAGCTCTATGGTTAGTAGTCATGTGGATAAGAAGAAGAAGAAAGGGAAGAGTAAGAAGAAGAAGAATAAGAAAGAGAAAAAATAGCAACCATCTGCTCTTGATGGTGCTCGTTTTAAGAGAACACTCGAAAAACCCAAGTTCCCTTGTAAGCTTTGCAAGGGGGTCCACCTTCTTAAGGAGTGTCCCGGTCTCTCCCATGTACAAGAAGAGTGGTCTAAAAGGTACAAACTGTCTGTGCATCAACCTCTAATCATCATGTTGATGATACTCCCTCAACCATTGACCCATTGGTAAAAGTTCATAAGGGTAAAGTCTTATATTCTTGTTTGATACGTAAGGCTATGCATCGTACTTTTATTTGTCCAAGCATGGATAAAGCTTCGCGTTGGTTGGAAAATATTACTGATCTTCAACAGGTGATTCCAACAAGTGATAGTAAGTTATCCCTCGATCCCCCACTGGTTGACCAAGTGGTCAATTCGTATTTATCTGTGATTGATCCCACTCTTCCTTTGGAGAGTGAAGTTAAAGTGGTCGAGTCGGTGTCATTTCCACCCGATCCCACTCTTTCATCAGAGAGTGTTACGACTGAAGTAGTCGCTTTGACCAAACCTTCATCTTGTTCTTCTCTTCCAATAGAGAATGAACCAAAACCTACCGAAGTTGTTATGCTTTGTTTTGATTGTTCTGGACAAGAGGAAATTTTGTCTATTTCGACAGAACCCTCTCTGAGTAGTGAAGTTATTTCCTTTGACTGGAGTAACCTAATAGAGTCTCGTCTTCATTCGAGTGTTTCTTTCTAGATAGTTGTGAATGTTACTGCTAGGCGGATACTTCGCACTATTGTTGACGAAGGGGCTTCTATTAGTATTCTATCCTCAACTGCTTGGCAAGCTTTAGGTTCTCCTTAGCTTGTGCCAGCCACCAATTAGATACTAGCTTTTAATCGCAAACCTACTGCACCTTTAGGGACCCTTCCTTATTTTCCTATTACATTAGGAGGGAAAATTGTCTGTATTGATGTTATGGTGGTCCAAGGTCCTTTGAATTTAAATCTGCTCCTTGGACATGATTATGTTTATGCCATGAAGTTTGTTGTGTCCACACTCTTTAGAGTTATGCATTTTCCCCATGATGGGAAGATTGTGACCATTAATCAGCTTTCCTTTGTTACACCTGACCATCGCATTACTCCTAGTAATCAAACTGCCCTGAATGTGCCGCATGTTCTTGTGGCTCTTTCCCCTTCTATTTAGGTTCTTCCCATCATAGATAAAATGGGGGGCATGGCTCCAACCTCTGGACTTCACACCGGAGCTAAGCCGCTAGATTTTATGAAATGGGGGCAACCTACCAACCTCTGGATATCATGTCCGGTAGGAGCAGGTTTTAGAGCATAGTTTACCCTATGGTTTCAAGCTCGTTAAAAAATAAAACCACTCCTTAAGCATAGTTTACTCTTTTGGTTTCAAGCTTGCATAAAAATGAAACCATTTCTAGAGCATAGTTTACTTTCAGTTGCAAGCTCGTTAAAAAATAAAACCACTCCTTAAGCATAGTTTACGCTTTTGGTTTCAAGCTTGCATAAAAATGAAACCATGTCTAGAGCATAGTTTACTTTTGGTTTCAAGCTTGCATAAAAATGAAACCATGTCTAGAGCATAGTTTACTTTTGGTTTCAAGCTCATTAAAAAATAAAACCACTCCTTAAGAATAGTTTATGCTTTTGGTTTCAAGCTTGCATAAAAATGAAACCATGTCCTAAGCAAAGTTCTCATTCTATGTCAAGTTCGTTAAAAAATGAAATAGCACCTGACCATCATGTCAGGTTCTGACGATCATGTCAGTTTTCCCTAAGAAAAGTTCCCATTGTGTGTCAAGCTCATTAAAAAATGAAATGGATTTCCTTAATCATAGTTTACCTTTTGGTTTCAATCTTGCATAAAAATGAAACCATGTTACAAGCATAGTTACCTTCCGTTTCAAGCTTGTGTAAAAATGAAACGGATCCCCTTCCCTTGAGTCAAGTCTTCACTTTAGTGTTAGAAGTTGAACCTTCTTTTTGCCTTCCTAATTCTCGTTCTTCCTACCCCCCTAGTGAACATTTTCACATTAGTAACCAGGTTTTTTAGGTTGGGTATGGAAGAAGAATCATCGAATGAAACGAAGCTTGGGGGCATGTCGAGCCGCTAGAAACCATGCTAGGGGTAAGCTTCTCTAGAAATCATGCTGGGGACAAGATTCCAACCTATGTATAGCATGTTAATGGTATTTTTCAAGCATATTTTACCCATTGGGTTCAAGCTTGCATAAAAATGAAACCAATCCCTGAGCATTCTTTTAACTGATCTTCGAGCTCGTTAAAAACAGTAAGGTGGTGTTGAGATTAGTTTATTACTTTTTCGTGCTCTGGATTCAAACATGAAAAAGGTTAATGGAGTCCTCTTTAAACTCTTTTTGGGCTCCTTAAATACAAAAATATTGTCGAGCGATCTTGTCTTCTTCACGCTCGTTAAAGTATTTGAAGAGTCGTACGTCCGACGGTAGGTTATCTCTTTCTCGGTTCGGATAGGAATATTTATGAGAAAGGAACACTCCAGCCAATCATGACTGGAAGAGTTCTCTAAGGTATGATTTTACACTTTTCGATCCTTAGAGACTAAATCATACGAAAAAGGACCTCCATGGAGTTTTCTTCTGCATTCGTTCAGACTCTCTAAACATGAACAATACCGAGTTTTATTTCAGTGGACTCGTTAAATTAAACATTGAGAGACCCATTTTGGGAATGAACCCCTCCTCTCGTAGGTTCGTAAAACATATGAGACTGGACTTGTCTTCTGACAAGCTATATCGAGTGTTTGTTACCCTATTTGAACTCGTAAAACCGAAAAAGAGGCACTCATTGATCATGATGGGGGAAAAGGGAAGGGAATCATTTTGTAAATAATGGCAGTTGTTTGTCATTACCTTTGAACATGGTACTTGTCTATACAATCATGTCAGTCAATTGGGTATTTAGCTGATCTCCATGATGATCCAATTTCATGAGTCATGTCAATCCTTTGAGTCTTTCAAAAGAATGCATTGTCCACTGTCGCATTGTGTGTATGTCCTGTCTAGTCATGCTGCCAAGTCATTTTGTTGTGTCGCCCGATGTTCAAGGGGAATTTGAAGAATTTTTACCTCTGTAGTCTACACATTCTTTGTGTCATTATCTTTGAGTCAGTCATATGGTTGCTACATTCACATCATTCTAGAACTATGTTTCAAGTTTTGTGTCATCGATGTGGGACTCATCATGGCCCTTCTTTGATGAGACTATTCCCGTCGACATCAGCTCATCATCCGAGAAATAGTCTTAGAAACAATCATTAGTACCTTGAGATCTGTATGCCTTAATGACAGATTCTCTCCTTCTTGACATAGGTTCACATCATTGACCTTTGATCAATAGAATCGACTGGGTGTTTGACATCAAGACATCTATTCGCACTCAGTAGATTGTACTAGGGTACCTTGGGAATCATTGACATTAATGGTGATGTCCCTTGCACTTGTTAATGGTTCACATCATTGGCCGGTAATCAAGTGGTTTCTACCATGTTTGACTTCAAATCATTGTAATCACATGGATAGAATCGTACTTTGTGGGAGACGAGACGAAGACCCAAGCCATCTGTTTAAAAGTGCTCATTGCTTTTTCCCCAGGTTGTGATGGATTTTTATATATCTAGCATGGATCCACATTTGTATGGTCATGGCTATGCTCAAATTTGTGTCTGTATGACACATATCTATGTTGTATGTCTGGTAGCTATGTCCAATTTTGAGTCCTCTATCACATGGATCTACGTTGTATTCTAGTAGCCATGCTTGTTTATTCCACTTATGGATCTGCCTTGTATTGGTCTATAGCTATGAGTTTGGTTACTTGTGTCTATGAGTCAACATACTGATGTACTACATATTCCTACTTGACTGCATACTCCGATCGAGCTGACATTTTCATCTCCTAGTGACGACTTGTTCTCAAAGCTCTTGTTTATCGTATCACTCTAAGAATCATGCTTTGGGGGGCATCCTCTTATACCAAAATCCTGTCACCATCATGTGATAAGACATTTGACATACCTACTTGCCTTGAATCCCAGCTTTTGGAGTGGAAACTAAATGGTTTTTCATCAATCTATCATACAAATTCCCAGCACCGCGCATGCCCCTTTATCCAGGAGTGGTACCCCTGCTTGCATCGCCTTTCATCGGTTGTCCACAAGCGGTGCCACCACCCATTGCCCTTGGTCCATAGGCGGTTATTACCAGAACCGATCTGTCATGGAAGGAGAGGTGTGGTACCTTGGGTAAAATGGGAGAAAGAGAAGTTTCTCAAGGCTTCTAGATGATAAGCCTCGTGTACTGCCTTATCCCTACTGATATGGGTTGGTTGAGCTTGATATCCCTCATCCTAGGATCTTAGAGGCCACCTCACCCATTAATTTCTCAACCATCTCTATCCATTAAAGCCCTATAAATATGAGCTCATAGCCATGGTTGAGGGAGAGAACATGGAAGGTATTGTTATGCTGTTGGATTGATTCTTGGCACAAGATCATTTGGAGAGAGCATAGAGAGATAGAGTCAGAGCTTTTGGGGATGAAGAGTTGGTTTCATCGAGATGCATGTCAACACTAAGGCTTGGTTGTAAACTTCTTCAAATTTCTAATGCAAGTTGATTTTTGTCCCACATATGTTGTTGTTGTTATGATTTCGCATATATGTTGCTAGATTCCTTAGTCACTAGCATAGATTAGTAGATCATACTCTGGTTGCTTTGATTCGTTTCGTGTTGAGCATTTTTGCAGGTACACAGGTGAACTATCAAAGCCTTGTATTCCAGATATCTACTGTGTCTAGGGAGAGTCTTCAACCTCTGTCCTCTATTTGTTCTAGATCTGAACCATTCAGACCAGTGGAACACTTTGATGTCCGCAGGAGGTGAAATATTCCAGGTAACAAGATATGAATATAGAGATGGGTGATTGTTTCATAAGATATGAATATAAAGCATGCATGATTTATTAATGAGATATGAATGTTGGGTTGCATGATTGTTCATAAAGATATGAATATAGAGTTGCATGATTTATTCATGAGACATGAATGTTGGGTTGTACGATTGTTTATAAAGATATGAATATAGAGTTGGATGATTATTCATGAGATATGAATATTGGGTTGCATGATTATTTGATTATCATATACTTTTAAAAAATCAGATTTTGTTTCATTACAATCTGTATTCATGGGATTATGAATGATTTTATGGTATAAACATGATTAAAATCATATGTTCCAAGCTTTATATTTATTGGTAAATAGAAAAACTCACGTTAAGAAATAATAAGGGGTTGCATAAATATTTATGATATTTAAATATAAGACTGATATAGAACTATAAAATATTACATGAAATATGAATGGGGTTATTTCAAAGCATTGATTTAATGTGTACATAAGTATATGAACCACTGCAAATACATTGAAGTATTCACGTGATTAAAATTCATGAGATATGGTTATACTAAAACAATGGTTAAAATGTTTTGCATGTCAGTGTGTGTTGTTTGTCATTCTATTTGAAATGACTGGCTTATGCAAGGTTGCTAATAACTTGATTGAATTTGGCCTGTCGGGAAAAACTATATGCCCTGACCTACAAGAAAAAATGACATGTATTGAATGAAGATAATTTTGATGCATGATCCTGAAAGAGAGCAGGATGTTGTGTAGAAATAAGCTTCGGGTAGTATATCAAGAAGTTCCTATGTATTAGGAAGAATTTGGAACTGAATCCCTAATCCTATTATGAGAGATGTAGAGACTCTTGAAGACAATTAAATTATCTTATTTTCATTCATGTGTCAAGAAGAGCTACATACATCAATGAGCATGAAGTCTTCATAATGGCAGACCCAAATTATGATTCTCACATCCTAATGGTCAGAGGGAGTATCTAGATTCGCTAGATCCTAAAGAACCAGTAAAACTAGTTGATGTATATTCTGTTAAGAGGAGACCTAAATGATTCACATATTCAGAAGGAAGTCAAGAACTATATTCAAGAATCTTGTTATGATTCTTATGATTAGTGGTGTGGAAATCACCATATAGAGATTTTCCTCAGTTAAGAAAAATGTGCAGTAAAAAAGCCTGAAGAGTTTCAGGATGATGAACTATAAATCCATGGGCACACATATGAAGATAAATATGAAATTTATAATTTTTATTTCATATTTGGAGGATCTCAAGCCAGCTGAGATGTATTTGGTTAGTCACAGGTCCTAGGATCTATTATATGATTTGGAGTCTGTACATAGACATGTGCAAATCATGTGTTGTGGTACCTACTTAGTACAAGTGTATGTGGACTCGGATATGTCTTGGTTAGTGAAATAGAGTTTCAAATATATATGAAATATGAATAGTTTAATGATCGAGGAAATATCACATATGTTGCTCTAGATAAAGCATGTTATAAAGCAGTAAAGATTTATGAGATTCCTAGTCAATTATATCCAAGACATGGTACATATCCAAAGATGAGAAACATTTCTAGAATTCTTACTAAGCCTCTATCCAGGACAAGCTTGGTATAATACAGAAAAACTCCTCTAGTTGAAGAGGGAGTATGGATGTGTCTTTACAGGAAACAACAAATAAACTCCCCACCAGTTAGTCATGGTACATGCCTCAGGTAGCTAGGGGTTGTGATACCTTGTGGAGAGAATCCGCATGAGTAGAGACATGGTCAAAGTCTCAAAGACTATTGATACTAGTAATGGACAACATTCAGTTAAGTAAATAATAGCTCATTTTTCATCAATCAATAAGATTCGGGTAATAATTATTAACTATGAGATTAAAGAAATACATAATAGTTAATTAAATTGTTTACACTTTAGTTAGAATAAGAGAAGACACTTAAGTTAATCAAAGGATGACACTTTAGTTAAGAAAGTGTGTTGCATGTGACACTTGAGTTATTGCACTAAGAAACTTATGTTAGGTTGTTAACTAAGTGACCAATATTCAGTTAGAGATTGAGTTCACTCCAATGTCAGTTAAATATTAGTTAATATCCATTATTGAAGGTATGGCACACTAGTTGTGCATGATGAATATTCAATGTACAGATTGATTATTCCATAAAGAAAATTCAAAATTGTAATGTATGAGTGGCTAATTATCATGCAACCATTCCCTAGGGTTTGCATGGTAGTCAATATGGCTTGTTATTAATATGATAATCATATGGAAAGTTTAGAACAATTGTAACAGTGTATCTTTCTTCTCTATTTCTATGTATTCTCTCTGATCGGGAAATATTCTTATGTTGTAGAATTCATTCTATGCAATCTATCGATTATACTTTGAATAATTGTTGGGGTTTTTCATCGTCTCTGCTATGAGGATTTTCCCCAGGGTGCATCTCGTGCTGTGGATGAATTATTGTGTGTGATTGAATTGTTAACTACGAGATTTCCTTATCTACTTAACCTTTTATCTCTTTGCATTTATAATTCTTTAACACTCATGAATTCAATAGAATAAATGTAAATCTATTGTGTACCTTCCATACATGAAACTTGAATAGAAAACAATAATTTGATTTCATGCATGAATTAACATTACAGTATAACAACACATTTACTAGCAAATTATCATATACTTAATAGGCATTTATCTTGAACAACATACTAATTTTGTTCTTTCACGTATCAAGATGCATAATCCATTTACAGGATTAATATTATCTACAAACACTTATCTAAATTCAAGATAACTAGAAATTGGCTTTGTGGTATCCATGCTCCACCCAACCATAGGAAATTTTTATCATATATCTCTCAACAAAATTACCACCCCTGAGTTGAGACTCATGTACTCACTAGCTAGACTACTCGTTGGCTCCATGGTTCTTAGGATTCTCACTTGACAATCATGGTAGTTGGATCACTACCAATTCCATGTCAACAATGCATTTTATTCCCTTAGATTCCTTTCGAAAGAAAAACAATGTGACTAAACATTATTCTCAGTGCTCGAAATTCCACTGAGTTAAATGCATGCACCATTTTCCATTTCACTGGAGAAACAAGAGGCAACCATGGACATGACTATAATAACAAATTGATTTACAGGTTCAGGTTTGGGAACTAAGGATTTTAACCATCCTGATAACCACTACATTACAATAAAACTTGGAATATTTTATTAGGTTCTAGACATGGATTCCTAGTTTAAAAAATGATTCTAGATCCTCATTATCCTCTGTGTTTTTCCTTCCTCCATTATTTCTCTGGCTTCACTCTTGCACACGGACGGACATTGCTCCCTGCACTCTGCACACACATCACCTCATGTTGTGGGTACGTTTTCCTTATACATTATGGTATCTTTGGTATTCTCTCCCCCAATACCAATTTCAGATGTTCAATGGGACCTCTCTTCCACATGAGCTATGTGTCAAAGGGATTAACTCCCCCTTAACCACCTTTTAACCATAGTTAACCATTAATCAATTTTAAGGATAATTAAGTTTGTTTAGGCTCACTTAAGGACATAATGACCTCTTTTAGATATTAAAGGTTATAACAAGTTCATAAAAATCCCCCTAGGCCATCTAAAACCCCCTTATTGTATCTCTAGTGAATACATGAGTACCCCATCTTCTCAATGTTATGCCTCAACCACGACTAGTTATAGATTTTTAATTTTAACAATTGAAAAATACAATAAGTTTAATCCTCTTGGAATTCATTGTAAATTAGTTATCAGACTATGGGTGTTACATTCCCCTCCCCTTTAAAGTCTACACTATCCTCGGTGCGCTAATGCTTATAGACATTCACACCATAATTACATGCTTCAAAATCCCCAAAATGTTGTAGGTACTTTTCCTGCATTGTATCTTTCAAGTTAACCTTTCAAAATTGTGTCAGATCCATTGGGACTCACCATGTTATTCCTGACGACTTGGCCTTTCATCTCAATCTGTAGACCGGTTAAGTAATTTTCATTCAACTACCATCATTCTTGTTACATTTCCTTGAGCACTTATGGAATCTATAGCTGATTTGGAAGATTTATTCAACAATGCGAGAAACTTCTAATCAACTATTATCTTTGTCTTGTGTCATTTTATTTGATCTTCTTTAGCTTTTATGGTATTAGAAACAACTTTCAAATCAAATATTTCTTTTGTAGTCCTCATCATTGTTGGCCCTAGAAAGTTTTGGTACATTTTGAGAAAACAGTTTTGGTGAAAACGGGGTTATAATGAAGGGGTCTGTTAAAGTAGGGTCAACTCTGACAAAGCAGCCAAGAAATAAGGAAGATGGGTGTTTTAACAATGTCAAATGCAGTTTTAATTAGGAAAGGATTAGTGTTTTCCCACTTACATTATTAATTCTATGTAGTGAGAGTGGGGGTTGGGCCAATGGAAATCCTATATATATGTAATGGGTTGGGTATTTTGGGGGGTTACTTAGTTACCTAAGGAGTGAGTAAGAAAGTATCAAGAGTTTTTGTTTTGTGTTGAAGTTATGTGCTAAGAAGTTATATGTTATGAGGATTTTGTATGAGAGAGTCACTTGAGGAGATAGTGATCTACAGGTTGTGTGCACCAATCTTTTGTAAGAAGAAGAGGATGGTCTACAAGTTGTTTGCACAAACATGAAGCATTTATTTACTGCAACTCATTAATAATAAAAATGCTTATGTGACTTTTTCCAATCTTGGGTTCCCTGTAAAAGTAATGTTGTTCAATGTGTGTGTATGATGTTGTGATGTGTTGGGTTATCTTATTTATTTCTGCATAATAATGAATAAATGTTGTTTGATGATGAAGCTTTAAGAATAACATTGACTTTTCATAGTTAATGAATGAATGTAGTAACTAAGTGTTATGTGATTATTCTTTGTAATATCTTGAAGTTGTTGACTTGTTGAAGCTCTGTTATATTAAGTATTATGGATGTTGGATTGCTCCCCTTTGATGTTGCAGAAACTTGGTTCTTGTAGTTCCCATAGGACATTGGGTTTGACTTCACCTACTTTGCAGGTGATGATGAAAGGACCAGTATCTTGGTGTTTGTTGGTGATTAGTTAGTTGAACCTGGGTTGAGGTATAATTGTGGAAATATAATAAAAAAATAGGTTATAATTTTATGAGAGATCAACTATATCTTTCTTTGCTTATAATTATTTCATGCTTTTGATGATTAACTCAACATATGCATATAGATGAATCCATTCATCGTCATTTATTTTACATAAATTTAATTATGTCAGCATTAATTGTCTATTTAAAACAAAAATAAACAAAACATAATTTCTTACTTAAACACGACATTACATAAATGAAGATGAATCCATTCATCTTCATTTATTTTACATAAATTTAACTATAAAAAGTAAGAGTAAAAGTTCCCCCTCTTAGTCTTCCCCCCCGGTATGGAGCTTTACAACTGTGGCTTTCCTACTCCTTGGTCTCTTTCACTTTGATATGCAAGCTCTCAACTCACCTAATCATCATTCTAGCTAAGACACTTCACATATGAAGTCTATACATGGCCTCACAACCTGGGTCATTCCCCGTGGTTTGATCAGAGGATCCTTAGCTGTCAGGACCACCACAGGTCCCCACATCATCCATCATTTATTAGAATTGTTGTTGTTTTTTTTGTTGTTTTTAGGTTCGTTCGTTAGACCAGGTGCCTCCTTCCCCCTTCAGATTTTGTTAATAGGTGAGAGTTTTTATTAATTTATTAATATATTACTCTTTTATTTTATATTTATTTACTTTTGTTCCAACCTTCATGGAAACATCATCTTGCAAAATTTCCTACTCCTTTAGAGGAAACATATATTCAATGCAGGTGGTCGACCATGCATAATTTAGGAGGAGGCACATCCTTAATGAAAATAGTTGAAGGAATCCCATCCTTGGATTGCATAATTTATTTTTTAATTAGAGAAAAACCTGTCCTCATATGAAATCAACTGAGGAAAATGTGTCCTTGACTTTGCATAACTTTAATTAGAAGAAAATATATCCCCAATGCAATTAGCTGAAGGAAATCCATCCTTGGATTTGCATAGTTTTAATTAGAGGAAAACACATCCTCACTAAAATCAACTGAGGAAAACCCATGCTCGGATTTGCATAGTCTTCTTCTCCTTTAGCTTTGCTCCCTTTCTTCAAAAATCAAATGCTTGAATTTATCATATTCCTATTATTTATCTTTACTTATATTCCTATTAGATACACATTCATTAACAGCGTTCATTAGTATCATGATATAAATCACATACATTTATCATAATGTATCATCATATATTTAAAACATACTATTATTCATTGGTACCACACTGTAATGCATCCACACCCTACATAGCTACACAAATATCAATATATAAAAAAACACCCATAGAGCGTTATATTGCTCTAAAATCGAGCTATAATATAGAAGCACAATAAGTGTCATAAATCAAAAGGCATTTCTTAAACATTTACTAATGAGGCCCATTAAATCACTACTGCGGAAGAATTGATAATAATAGGTTAATTATCCAATTTATTGTTTAAATTTTAGATAATCAACTAATAAATTAGCATTAGTAACAGTATCGACAATTCAATTCTTCCTTCTCAACTTAACTATTCCTTCCCAACATTTCTGACATCAAGATTCAAAAGTCAGAGCACTCAAAAAATACACAAAAAACACTTTACCAATATCGATGTTTCGATATCCAAACTCGGTTCCTCCGATGTTAGACATCGAAAGTAGGCTCCTCTAATGTCGGACATCGAAATTCGACATGAGACTAAACTATATTCTCAATGGTCATGTTGATTCTGACGTCGACACCTCTGTGTCATCACCTCAACGTCTACACACAATTAGATGATCCATTTTCAGTAACATGACGATATCGATGTCGACACGATGGATATCAGGAGTCGACAATGCTAAACTACCAAAAGGTCCAAACAACCTTTTCGACACCAACATCTCCATTGCCATCTCAGCATTGGAACTACAATGTTTAAAAATTACATTGATGCTAAAACCCTCTAACTCAAAATTCATAGATTGGAAACCATAATGAAACTATAGATTCACAAGGAGACCCTGATTCCACCATTGGCATCACCACTTTGGCATCAAAACCACAGATTTTACCTCTGACATAGAATCCACCACATCGAAACTTAACATAAAACATCGGAAGGCACCTTGGAAATCTTGTTATACTCTGACAGGTTGAAAAAGAGGTTATTTGATGCAGGAGCATCGTGGAATGCCAACAATGTGACGAGTTGGTCACATGTTGTGGCATATTTTTGGTTTTCCTGAGTTATAGTTTGTTAGCACTGATAGGAATAATTGCAGGTCATGAATCCCTGCATGGAGATCAAGCCGCAGTCAGTTTGTTTTGTTGAGACATGGACGTTTTCATCATGTTGGGTACTTTTTTGTTTTAGGTTACAGGACCACTCAAGGATGGCGGTAATATTTTAGTTTAAATAGGAATATTAGAGGGTTAGAGGGGGTTTTGTTCTTGAGTTCTATTCTTTTGGGTTAGAATCCCATTTACAGAGAGATGGACAGACCTGCATCTGGTTCTTCTTGTAAATATTTTGAGAAGATAGGAGAAGGCTAGCCGAGTGGTGTGCATGTGTGGTTGCTTAATAGGAAGAGTAGTTGTGTGTTTACAATGTTATTATCCTTTATGCATTTATTGTTTGAACTGTGTGCCTATGCAGAGCCGACTTCGGCGGTTTTCTGAACATCTGTGTATTTCTGTAAAATTGTTGATTTACGAACGAAATTGTTGCTTGAATGGCTAGAATAGTTCGTAGATGCATGCATAGGAGGGTTAGGCTAATTACTCTACAAGTTTGTAGGCTATATTGATAAATTCCATGATCAATTGGTGCAGCGCACAATTTTTCTTCCTTAACCAGTTTATTGCAGAGAATGAACGGTGGAATCGAGTCTGTTGACAGAGATCTGATGGTCTAGGAGAGATCCACAATGAAAGTTGCAAAGGCGATAATGGATCTACAAAGATATGTGAGATCCTCTCCAAATCGTATATCGAGGAAATTACAGAGTAAAAGTTGCGGGAGGAGAGTTGTGGGGCAGAAAATTTGGAAAGTTGGTCTTGCATCCCGCATCCTACATCCCGCAACCCGCTTGCAGAAAACCTGTCGCAGAAACAGTGTTGTAGGAAGGCCTGTTGCATAAATGTGGTTACGGAAACAGTGTTGTAGGAAAGCCTGATGCGGAAAGGTGGTTGTGGAGACAGAGTTGCAGAAAACCCTGTTGTAGAATACAAATTGCAAGGAGGCAAATATAGTGCAGAATTTGGCCGAGGGATAAATTTGCCAGTCCTGCTTATTGTAGGAGCCATGATATCCTGGAGGTGCTAGTAAGGTTGGTTGTGGTTGACCCCCCTACACCATTATTCATGACATTTAGTCACGTGTCTAGTTCACTTGACTTATTGATACAAAATCAAAATGAAGTGAAGGAAAAATGACTAAGGAAAAACTTTTCCACATGTTGAACTTGCAATTCATAGTTGTTTAACTAACAATCAAGACTCACACAAATCTATGATTGCTAAGTAAATCAACCTTGAATTAGGTAGCCTTTGTAATTTTAGAAAATACTTACAGTATTAGAACTACTTTACAATAAGTTTGAGAAACATAGTTACTATACATGCATCAACGCTCTTCATGCAAAATATGAACAATCCAAAAAACAAGAACTTTACTTTAATAACATTAATAAACTATTTGTTTCTTTTCCATTCAATTCTACATGAAATGGGAAAATAAACAAGGCCTTTTTTATAACTTCTCACACAAAATGGTCAAACCAGGGAACAACTTAACAAGTTATGATCAAGCCATAATCCTCAATGGATATGCAAGCACTCGCATTAACATAAGGAATTCTACCCCTTTAATTAGTGTATCTGAATTGGGAAATCAACGGCATTCTATAGCCATTAAATCCAATTAGCATTGCCTACAACAACTCAATATCTCCCAAACAAAGCATTTACATAACAAGTATCCCCAAACATATTTTAAATAGAGATTTACCGGTAATTTGGGAAAACATATGACTATGAGATTTATTCTTTGCTTAACCATATATCTCTCTGCATTTATAATTCTATAGAACTCATGAATTCAACAAAATAAATGTAAATTTATTGTGTACCTTACATACATGGAACTTGAACATAAAACAATAACTTAATCCATGCATGAATTAACATTGTAGTATAACAACATGTTTAGTAGCAATTTATCATATACTTAACAGAAATTCATCTTGAACAACATACTCATTTTCTTCTTTCACATAGAAATATACATAATCCATTTGCATAATTAATATAAGCTACAAACACTTATTTGAATTCAAGATAACTGGCAATTGAATTCATGGAAACCATTCTCCACCCAACTATAATGAATTCTACTCATTTATCTCTTAGCAGAATTACTACCCCCAAGCTAAGACTCGTGTACTCACTAGATAGACTACTCACCAGTTACAGGTTTCTCAATATTCTCACTTGAAAATCAGGGTAATTGGCTCACTACCAATTGCATTTGAAGCAATGCAATTCATTCTCTTATCTTCCTTCCAAAAGCACAATAGTGTGACCCAACACTATTCTCAGTGCTTAGAATTCCATGAATTTAACTACATGCACCCTTCTCCATTTCAATGGAGAAACCAAAGGAAACCATGGACATTAATTTAACAAAAAATTGACTTGCATGTTCAAGTTTGGGAACTCGGTATTTTAACCAGCCTGATAACCACTGCATAACAATAAAAAATGGAAGATTCGCTTAGGTTCCATATAAGTTTTTTTATTCTAACTAGTTATTATATATTAGCATTATCCTTTGTGCTTTTCCTTCCTATGTTCTTTCTATGTATTCTCTCTTGCACATGCACCTCCTTCTCTCCCTACACTCTACACACATAGTACCTCATGTTGCGGGTATGTTTTCTTTCTATGCTATGGTCTCTCTGGGATTCTCTCTCCCAAGCCCAATTTCACTTTTTGCATGATGCCTCTCTTCCCCATGAGCTACATGTCAAAGTGATTAACTCCCCCTTAAACACCTTTTAACCATCGTTAACCCTTAATCACGTTTATGGATAATTAAGGGTGTTTAGGATGACTTAAGGAAATGCGCTCTTCTTTTAGGTACTCATGGTTTTAACAAGATCATAACATATCCCCCTAGTCCATATACAACCCCCTTACTATCTTTCTAGTGAATACATGAGTCCCTGATCTTTTCAATGTTCTGCCTCAACCATGACCAATTGTATATTTTTAATATTAATAATTACAAAATACTATAAGTTTCAACCTATTGGGAATTCATATCCAATTAGTTATCAGAATAGGGGTTCGTGCCAGGGGTGTTACAATTTCTATGTTGAACCCACATGCAACAAGCCTAAAGATGAATTCATTCCAAGAGTAGATGTTGTAAAGGGCCAAATGGTCATTGTTCAACCACCAAAGCCATATTGCACAATATGGTTGGGTAGGGAAATTAGTGATATTTATTAGGATTCAGATGTTATTACTCTTTGAGTCTTAAAAAATAGAGATGCAATGGTGGAACCTAACAACATAATCAAAGGACCTTTTACTCTTTGAGGATTACAACATAGAGGTGCAATGGTGAAACCTAACAATAGAATCAAAAGACCTTAAGGTCCTGTATAGAAATTGCTTAAATAAAAACCATCAATGGGTTGTTGGTACAGAAAAAAAATTTATCATGATCGATGTAAATCGCATCATATGGGCATGGTCACCAAGGCTAGGATGGACATGAGAGAGAATAAGAGTAAATGAGAAGGGCCTTGCAGCAGTTAAGGTGAAATGAGAGAAGATGGGGCATAATGTGGAGAGTGGGATGTATGTTCATATGGATATAGTTTGATGGGTTCTTAGACAAACAAATTTCTATTTTTTACGATGAAGTCTTTGTTTTTGTTTCCTAAAATGATGGATCTGCCTAAAATAGATTGGTTGAAAGGATAATCTTATCTTTTTTTATAATAAACTATCTCGTTACACATGTTTATAGTGTACTTCTGGAACCATTTTATTATGATATTATATTGTCCATATAAAACATTATGTTTTGAAAAGATCGAATGGTTCTTGTTTTATTATATATTTAGTGCATATTAACTTGAGTTTTAAAATAACTACTTCTATAATGTTCTCGTTGAGAATTCCATGGATGGTTTTTTCACAACACATATTTATAATGGTGTTAACTTCTTGTTTATACCTTGCAAACATTATCCATATCTATTTATATCATGGATCATTGGTCACATACGAAAACATGTAGAGTTTGCATAAAAAGTTTATTTTATATACAATTGTGCAATTTCAATAATTATTTATGTCTGTGATAAAATATGGTAAATATAGTGATGGAATCCTTCTGGTTGTGTACCAAGCAGCACTCAATTTTGAATCCATCCCAACCCTTCTAGAGAGTTCTCACATGTCCCAAAATTGCAAAGTTAAATTTCCCTTCTAAAGAAAATTAAAACTCTAATTTTAATTCTTTTCTTCCACTTCATCCTTGGTCCACTTCAAAAACGAAGGATCCAACGGGACAAAAGGTTGACTTTCCCTCAATTCAACTCTGATTCATGACTAATTCCTACACTTATTTAACTAGTGGTCCTTCAAACAAAGGAGCCAATTTTGGTACTAAACAACATCGAATTAACATGTCTGGTAATAAACAACATAAGTATTTAGCTTCTATTTCAATTGCCTCAGAAAGAAAACACTAGATGTTGATCTAAGAAAAAATTTCTTCCAAGAAGATGCCAGGCCGTCTGGCCCAACAATTTATTTTCATCTTAAACTTTATTCCACTAGACACCAATCTAGATAGGAAACCATTGTCTCCATATTCCACAAGAAGCCAAACTCTTGGAGATAGTGCAATGAGCATCAACTAGCCTAAGAAACGAGGATGAAGCACATGCAAGGGACCTAGAAAGGGAAATGGCTTAGTCTTGGATTATAGGGCATCGCTATTTTAAACTCCCATAAAATGTAGCAATGGAAGAAAGAGGATTGACAAATTGAGATGTGGCAGGAATCCTAGATGTAATCCACGGTCTTAGAACATTGATATCTTTCAAAAAAATTAGCTACCATGGGTCTTGGTATTTTGTTGGTTTATCCCACAATACTGAGAGGGGGGGTGAATCAGTATTGACCTTTTCAAAACTAAAACAAAAAATAATCAACAATCATAACACAGTTTTATCATGGAAACCTCAAAGAGAAAACCACCAACTCATACTCATTAACAATATGAATTTATAAAAAAAAATTATCTGCTACAACAGAAGGGATGTAAGATACACCCTAGGTTTTGCCTGCAACTATAGACTGGAATGCTACAACACCCCGTATGGTTTTTTGTCTGTTTTAACAAACAAGGATGCTACGACACCCTATTCTCCAGCTACGACTCGAAGGAGGCTACGACCCCCCTGTAGACCTGTGGTCTGCCCTAGCACCGCCCTGCCACCTGTTCGCTAGATTTTCTGACTTGGCCAACTTAAGGAGATTAATCCCACACAAGTTGCTTAAAGCAGCTTCCAGTGTGTTTGAAATAGCAAAATCTCGCAGTTTTTGGTTCTGCTACCAACTAAATTTATTCCCTTAAGGAGAACCTTAAAAATTCAGTAAAATTTTATCTTAATTCTTTTACTGTTTAAAATAAACCCTAGAGTTAGTTTCCTAAGTTTAAGTTAAATCCTAAAATGATTTCTTAAGGAAAGACTCCAGTTTTAAGGTTTTGTTTTAAATATTTTAACTAAAACTATTTTAAATAGTCTTATTTTATTTTAAATTGAGTTAAATTGTTAAATTGTTAACATATGGATTCTTACGTATGTGTTTAAGAGTTGAATGAAATGTAGCCATTTNTATTTTAAATTTTATCACACTAATTTTAATTTATATTTAGCTTAGTTTATTTTAATAGCTGTTAATAGAATTAGATTAGTGTGATAAAATTTAAAATAGTTTTAGTTAAAATATTTTAAATAGTCTTATTTTATTTTAAATTGAGTTAAATTGTTAAATTGTTAACATATGGATTCTTACGTATGTGTTTAAGAGTTGAATGAAATGTAGCCATTTACCCTTACGATCATTTCTCCTGGTATTATTATATTTTCTAGATAAGAACAAAACATAAAAAGTGTGACATTATTTCCCTACACCATGGAATGATCTTTTCAAATGTTGCTTGGCAATGCAAATAGTCTTGTTAGTAGAAAACTTTGATACAGAGATAACATAACATTTTATATTCCTGCAAAAATGACATTCAATGATAATTTTTTAAGATGAACCTTATTGCTTAGCTTCCTCCATATCTAAGTTTACTTTGGACCAATCCATATGCATTTTATACAACCCTTGGTGATCTCTATTATGAGACATGCATTCAAAACTTCAAAAGAATGGAGTATTCAACATAGATTCAAAACATGCCTTTAATATAATTATTATCTACTTGCAAATGTATGCAATTGATAACTCATTTGCTAACAATGCAAAATTAATAAAATGAGTAGAGAAAGCAACATGTATTTAAGAATCTAATGACAACTTTCATTTGTAAAGATTATTTAAAAGAAAATATATTTAAACTTTTGTTTATTTTCTTATTGCATTTTAACCAATGAAAGAAACATAAATGAAAATTTCAATGTTTCGAGATTTCAAACGATCATTAAAAAGAACTACAGGAAAGATTATATTTATGAGGGGTAACGTTTGGTAGAGTGATCACAACAAACTTAGTTAATAATAAAAATGTGATATTAAGTTTTCTTAATCACTTTAAAACGACCAATAAAATGTATATTATTATAGATTCTCATTATAATATTTTTCTTATGGGTAATATTTTGAATGAGTATTTGAAAAGTAAAGGCTAAGAAAATTTTGAGAGCTTTGAAAGGGTACAAATTTATTAATAATCTTCAAAGTGTGTGGTTTTTACGATGGAACTCAATTAGCTATAATAATCCCAAATTGAATTATTTAAAAATCTTGATGAAATTTTCACTTAACCAATAAAGCAATGAAGGTGTAAACTTTGCAAGTCTACTGAAGCATCACGTCAAAACAATCTAAAATGAGAATGCACGAGTATCATCAAGCAACCAAGACACCATAAAACTCAAACAACTAAGACAAACCTCATTACCAAATCCTTGTTTAATAGAAACCAAGTCAAAGAATGTATAATGCAAAGAATGAGGGATCGTCGAAAGATAACCATGAAATCACTTATCAAATCAAGAAAGATAAAAGAAAAGCAAACCAAAATCAAGTATTCACAAATTTTTAATGGGGTCCCTTTATTTTGTGCAAAATCAAGGGGAGTTGTTGGGGTGCCAACAAATGGCGACATACCTGGGCAAACCAGTTATCTCTGCAAAATAATTCTGAATTTTAAATAAGAGAAATAATGATAAAAACCTCTTCAAATGTCAATTTCCCAATCACATAACTTAATCTTTCCATTGGCTTATATATGTAAAGATTGAAGCAAAACTTTCAAAATCAATCAAACTATCCCGACCATTATCCAAAATCTTATAAAGATAAATGATTATTCTACAAATGCAGAAATAAAATTTTCCAAGGAATCAGTTTCTCTTAACCAAAACAAGTCAAAGAACACGTAGTATATATGTATGACCTCAATACCACAGGATAAACCTGTTAACCTCACTTAGATTATTTTATCCCATCCACTAGATATAGATAATAATAAAAAAATCTTTTGGACATAATAAATAAAGACATTAACTGAAGACTACTACCTTGGCTTGGTAACCAGATGCTGGAAGCATCATTCACAAGAACTGTCGAAAAATGAAAAGGTCGGCTCGTCATGAGACCTCCTTTCTCCTAATCAAATGACTAAGAGCCATCACCCTGGCTTGGTAACTAGATGCGGTAATGTCACTTCAACAGAGCTTATGATCATGATGGGTAGGCTCGTGATGAGACCTCCCGTTCTTCAGTTAATCCCTTATATTTTATTAATGTTATGTACAATGAATAATATTAAGGCTATTGTTAATCTCAAGAGATATTACTTAGTGGTTGGGGAAGCAGATCAAAATGGCCCATTAAAGAGCAAAGGACGGCATAAAAAGTCTAAAATATAACTTACGATTCCTAACTTACTTCAATCTAGGGAAAATTATTCCTTTGAAAAGAAACTTATCTACATTTTAGCATCATTTTGAAAGCTAAAGATCCTAGATAATAGCCTAGTAACTCAATCAATCCATCAATATGATCCATAATAAATTTTTCAAAGCAAAGACTAATCTCGCTATGGTTAGAATCTTGACAAAAGAAGAGTGTCTTTATAATGATGTCCTTTTAACAAAAAAGGATTTCGACCAAATACTTGATAGAAATACATGGTTTTGATCACCACATGCTAAAATTAGTTTACCCCCTTTTTGGAAAACAAGCAAACCACTCAAAAGAAAATTCTATTAACTTACAAAATAAAATGATCAAACCAAGAAATCTAAAATGGATATATGCAAATGCAAAAATAAAAAATCAGCCCTGAATAGATTAACATCTTTCAGTGGAGAAACATGAAATAACTATATCACAAATGAAAAGAGAGAATTAGTTTCAACAAGATGAAAAATATGTTTCTCTATAAATTGCGACATAAGGATTTGTTAAATATAAGCAAGATGTTTTAATAAGTTAGGCTGATCTTATTAATAAGAAAAATAAAACAAACCAAAAATAAACAAATTTAAACTTAATCTTAATTACATATGCAATTACAACTCAAAATATTTTGGTATTAATGTGCGACAACATTCTTCATTTTCTTAAAAGTTCCTGCTTATGATCATAATAATGTATAAAACATTTTCCCAATTAAGTCGAAAAAGTAAAAGATAAATGACTTAGCTAGAAATTTTAAATATAATTATGAGCAAGAGAGTCAAAGGTAAAGAAAACATCCCTGAATGTATCGATAAGTGTCACCTCTTGAAATTGGCATCATCTTCATAACTGCATTTAAAACAAAAGAAAAAAGAAAAAATGAAGAAAACAAAATAAACCTAAGCCTAACTATGTACAAGAGAAATCAATTGTAATGAAAATTTAAGTAAAGTGAAATAGCCAATGAAGCCATCGAAACATTTGTAATCCTGCAAAATAAAACATATCAAATATTAATAATATGAATTGAAATGCTTCATACTGAAAAATAGAAAGGATTAAATTTGTATCTACAAAAGGAATAAAAATAGGACATGGAAACCTTTTAAGATATGATCCTTCCAACCAAAAATAAATTGAATCATAAAAAGAAGATTCGAGGACATCTACAACTTGTGAAGATTCAATGGAGTGTGTGATAGAAAATTCATCAGGATAATAATCAAAAAGCGACATGTCGAGATTACAATCAATGGTTTCAAGGGAAATTAAAGTAGAGGATATCTTTTGTAAGGAAACATCGTCATCATAGAATTGAAAATCAAATTTTGACATTACCTTAGAGTGAGAACTTTCCCTTTGAAATTCATGAGATTTTGACGACTCAATTAATTTACAATTGAAAATATTAGTATCGCCAAAATCTAAAACATTATAAGAAATGGTTTTATCTTCTAACTTAGATTCTTTAATATTATCTTATGCATGAGATTCATTAGCGATATTTATAAAATTATTTTCATCGTCAATATCTTAAATAGAAAGATTTTTATACAACAAATCACTTTGCATAGGAACTCACCATAGTGGATAATTTGTTTGTATATTAGTATCTGGACATGAACTATAATCAGTAAATAGATCCGGATATAAAGCATGATAACTTTCCAAATGTTGAAAATTAGATGTTCCCCTTTTCATAGGGAAATCTTGATTAACTGATTCAAGAGAAAAATCATGGTCCATATTGTGATTTGTTGATATATTTTGTGAAGGAATGAGATAATTTTGTTCAACTTGAGAAGAAGAAAATAAAAAATCATGATTTATGCAACTATCATTCAAAGATTCGGTTTTAGGTCCTAAAATCATTGATTCCTTTTCGACTACAATTGCTTGAACAAGAGAATGATTTTTTAATGTAAGTGTCGAATTCAAATTCTTTTGTTCTTGAAATTGTATATTAGAAGATCCTAATATTTGTTGATGTTCAACAATTTTAGTGTCATAATTTGGACCAATAATATTAGACCTTGAATCAATATTAACCGATGAAGTGATGCAACCATCAACATGCATATCATCAATTTTAAGCTTATCATTATTTTCTTGATCATGTAAAGTTGAATGAGAATCAAGATATAAAAATAAATCTGTTATTTCTTTTGCAGAAAGTTTATCTTTCTCACGGAATCTAAAATGCATTGACATAAATCTTGAAAAGAAAGTACTAGTATATTCACCTTCTTATTTGCGAAGATTTCCGATCTCATACCTCAACTCTTGATAATTATTATCCTCATGCGCATCAATAAACAACTCCATGAAATGTTTCCATGAATGAATGGATTTAGCTGGTAACATTTCGAACCAGCCTCGAATTCTTCTTTTGAAAGTGACAATAAAAAGCCTACAAATCTTACTCTCACACACTATACGATAATGGTTACAAATATCTATAAATTCAGTGAGATGTTTCAAAGTAGACATTTTACCTTCTCCATCAAAACATAACCTTTGCAAGAGATTTACTGCACTTTCAGAAATACCTCCAGCAGGCCCAGGCATGCTGAAAGCATGTTCTAAAACAGTAATAGGATCCATTTTAAAATAGATCAAAATTTAAAAGAAATAGCTCAAAAGGGATTACTTGCTGATCGGCCCTCCTTCTAGCGCCATCTGTTGGCCTGATTTTCTGACCTAGGCCAACTAAAGAGATTAATCCCACACAAGTCGCTTAGAGCAGCTCCAGGTGTGTTTGAAATGGCAAAATATCGCAGGTTATGGTCCTGCTACCAACTGAATTTTCCTCTTAAGGAGAGTCTAAAATTCAGTAAAAATTTATCCTAATCTTATTACTACCTAAATAAACCCTAGAATTAGTTTTCTAAGACCTAAGTTATCCTATAATGCTTTCTTGAGGAAAGTCTTCAGTTTTTAGGGTTTTGTTTCAAATATTTTGAATTAAAGATTATTTAGGTTTTACCAAAAATTAATCTAATGCTATTTAACAACTGTTAAATTTAAATTAAAATAAACTATATTAAGACTAAAATTTAACTAGCTCTCCTATCTCAGCTTAGAGCAACTTGAAAAACTAAATTAATTATCAATTAATGATTCAAATAAACAAAGAGATAGACAATAATGATTTAAATGAAAATATTTAAATCATTATCATTAAATCACTCTGTTGAATATGCACAACAACAGAAAATTAAAATAGATAACTACTTTTAATTTTTCTGTGATATTCTATTAATTAATAACTAATAATCAATACCAAATATTTGAATAAAAGGATGATATTTATTCATGAAGACATTGTAAAAATACAAATGAAATCAAAAACAAATCTGAAATGTTTATATTACCAAATTCCAATTCTCAATACAAATATTAAATAATCAAACTCAATAATATTCTTATTCAAACATTAATATTGTGTAAACAGAGTATTATTTTGGATAATAAATACAATCATAACAAAGTATAATTGCACAAAAGCATAATGAGAAAATGATATATATATATATATATATATATATATTAAGTTTTCAAAAATAGTAACAGACAGTGATACCAGTTTGAGAACTCAAGTCACAATCCTTTCCCGAAGGCAAAACTCCAACAAAGAGATTAAAACCAGAATTGTAATTATATTTCAAATCAGTCTATTTCTTCAATACTCCCCTCCCAATATTAAGAGAAACAAAAACAGAATTTTTGGGGAAGAAATTCCCTCTAAATCTCCCAGCGTTCTCCTGGCAGCATCTCCTGGTAGCGCCTCCTGGCAGAGTCTCTTCAATTCTTCTCCTCCAAAGCAAAGTTTACAAAAAAGAAAAAAATGATTTCTGAAGACAATCAATTCATCTCCAGATCTCTAGAGACCCCTGCCCCCTTCTCCTTTGAATTAACTCTGCTTAAATAGACAAAAGACCTCATAACAATTTCCAAAAATTGCTCTTACAGCTGGATGCAATCGAAATTTTCTAGAAAATATTCTCTGTTCAGGCATGAATTTCTCCTAACGTGTTGATATATCCTCAAAATCGTCCTTAATTAGTGGTAAAATACCCCATTTCGGAAGTGGGTTTTTACGGTTTTTTCATATTCCTTTTGATTTGCCCAAAATCCTCCATGCAAAAACGCCTCTCCCTGCTGGTGCGCAATGGACAGTTGCGGATCCTGGCGAATTCGTATCTTATTGATGAAGGAGATCCATGCAACTAAGAATTGCACATTCACAAGAAAAATAACGTAAATTAAAGGGAAATTCATTCATTAAGAAATTCATTGCAAGGGTCAAAGAATTTTCCTAGCAAATCGAGTTGAAATATTAGATTTTGTTTATCCAAACATGCTGATAGTCAAATATCTCTGTGATTTTGGTGCATAAGAGAACACGTAATTCTTCTCTGTAATAAGTTAATATAATCTGGTACCCTAGTGATCCCATGGCGATATGCAACAATAAAATGGCGATTTGTTGTAACTATAATCCCGATTTTCAGCCTGTTAATTATTTTATCTCTATCGTAAAACAATCATTTACTTTTATTTTCATTTGTTATCATTTTGCTGATGAAATGAAGACACGCAGGAAAACTCTGGATGATTTGGTACATCTTTTATAGCAATGTTCTCTGAATTCTCGAATAGTTAGTTATAACCAATTTTGATTTTGTTAAACGTGAAAATATCTCAAACTTGAGCTGACAATTATCACACATTGAAACGTAGATTTCCCAATTAATGATAACTTGGTGATAGATTTATTTAGTAGATTTTGTGTGATTTGACAGGATTGGTGGATCTTAACTCTTTGACATGATTTTGCTTTTACCGGTGAGTTAAATTGTTAACATATGGATTCTTACGTATGTGTTTAAGAGTTGAATGAAATGTATCCATTTACCCTTACGATCATTGCTCCTGGTATTATTATATTTTCTAGATAAGAACAAAACGTAAAAAGTGTGACATTATTTCCCTACACCATGGAATGATCTTTTCAAATGTTGCTTGGCAATGCAAATAGTCTTGTTAGTAGAAAACTTCAATACAGAGATAACATAACATTTTAGACTCCTGCAAAAACAACATTCAATGATAATTTTTTAAGCTGAACCTTATTGCTTAGCTTCCTCCATATCTAAGTTTACTTTGGACCAATCCATATGCATTTAATACAACCCCCGGTGATCTCTATTATGAGACATGCATTCAAAACTTCAAAAGAATGGAGTATTCAACATAGATTCAAAACATGCCTTTAATATAATTATTATCTACTTGAAAATGTATGCAATTGATAACTCATTTGCTAACAATGCAAAATTAATAAAATGAGTAGAGAAAGCAACATGTATTTAAGAATCTAATGACAACTTTCATTTGTAAAGATTATTTAAAAGAAAATATATTTAAACTTTTGTTTATTTTCTTATTGCATTTTAACCAATGAAAGAAACATAAATGAAAATTTCAATGTTTCAAGATTTCAAACGATCATTAAAAAGAACTACAGGAAAGATTATATTTATGAGGGGTAATGTTTGGTAGTGTGATCACAACAAACTTAGTTAATAATAAAATTGTGATATTAAGTTTTCTTAATCACTTTAAAACAACCAATAAAATGTATATTATTATAGATTCTCATTATAATATTTTTCTTATGTGTAATATTTTGAATGAGTATTTGAAAAGTAAAGGATAATAAAATTTTGAGAGCTTTGAAAGGGTACAAATTTATTAATAATCTTCAAAGTGTGTGGTTTTTACGATGGAAATCAATCAGCTATAATAAGCCCAAATTGAATTATTTAAAAATCTTGATGAAATTTTCACTTAACCAATAAAGCAATGAAGGTGTAAACTTTGCAATTCTACTAAAGCATCACGTCAAAACAATCTAAAATGAGAATGCGCGAGTATCATCAAGCAACCAAGACACCATAAAACTCAAACGACTAAGACAAACCTCATTACCAAATCCTTGTTTAATAGAAACCAAGTCAAAGAATGTATAATGCAAAGAATGAGGGATCATCGAAAGATAACCATGAAATCACTTATCAAATCAAGAAAGATAAAAGAAAAGCAAACCAAAAGCAAGTATTCACAAATTTTTAATGGGGTCCCTTTATTTTGTGCAAAATCAAGGGGAGTTGTTGGGGTGCCAACACCACCTTAATCTGATTTTATTCAAACTATGGAATAGCTGTAAGCTATTCACTGTGGACTCTATTAAACTTATTAACAGATACACTTCATTTAGAACACAAAAATTCATTTAAATACCTAGTACTTTCATCATTTCAATGCAACTCTTCATTTCTACATCTTTTCGATTTGGGTTGTGATTGTTTGTTTACAAACACACCCAAATAACATTTACCTCTTCAATTTGTCACATTCCTTCACCAAATGTTGATGTTTCATTCCTCCCTCAGCCTCATATCACAATTTCATAGTCCTGTTTATCATTCTCTGATATTTCTGCAATGCAAAACTCTTTCTGTAATTATATTTACCAGTTTTAATCGGAGTCTTTGATCCTACTACCAAGCACGATCTAGTGCGTAGATCTATTCTACAAATTTCCTCCTTGAAATCCCATTTCCATATCAAAATTACCTAACAACAATTTCTGACCGTTGATCTTCGTCGGGCATTTTCTTGACCGTCAATCTCCAGTTTGCAGAATGCAGGATGCGGGATGTCAATGATCATTTTTATCCTTTCCGAAAATTTCTTTCCACAATCATCTTTTCGCAGCACCATTTCCACACCTTCAATCTTGATTTAGGGGAACTATCACATACCCCAATTTTGTAAAATAATGTTAATTGTTTTAATTTGATTTCCTAAGACATTATGTTAAATTTAATGCTAAGTAAGAACTGATGACTCAGCAGAGTCAAAAGAAGTGGAATGTAATTCTGAATATTTTATTATTAATAAATAAAAAGTGGAGACAACAGCATGGGAGAGCTGTTAATAAGAGGTTACTGGTCAAACTGGTGGAAGGAACTAGGTGGAGGGCAAAAGACAAGTGGAAGCATCCTCAAACACTTCCTAGGTTGCAGGTGGCAACTTCCCTATAATTGGGGTCATGATCCCCCAAGAAAGTGGGATCAGAGCAAGTGGCTCAATAAATGACAACTAACCCAAAAAGACCTAGGCAATCTTTTAAAAGTACCCAATGAATAGAGTTGAGGTTGCTCAGATATTTTCCAGAGAAGAATCATTCAGGAGGAATGTTATTCAGGAAATTCATTGGGGAAAAAGGGAAATCCGTAAGGAAGGTGTTCTGAGAGAAAATCTGTAGTAACTTGGTCTGTTACAGCTTGCTAAGCTGGGAGAACTTACTGATAAGTTCAGGGTTGTATTAAGTCTGAAGACTGGTACTTGATTACTGCTGCGCCTAGTTCTAGCCAGGGAGACCAGAGCAAGCTCGGGGGTCCTGAGGAGTTGTTGTTTGAGCGCTCTCCAGGAATTGGTAGGGAGGAACGGCCTCCCATTGTTGCTATTGTCCAAGCTCAATAACAGGTTCTGCTATTTAACAGTCTTTGTTTTAAATATTTATGTACGATTGAATATTATGTTGCAGTTTATTATGTAAAGACTTAGAAGGTTTAGTCATGAAAGTGCTCTGATTTTGTTCAGTAATTAGAATCATTTGATGAGAAATTAAACCCCACCTGCGTTTTTCCTCATTTGGAGTGACCAGACCGTACTCCAGCACAGGGGTGAAATTATAAATAAAGATAGTAGGATGCAATTATAGGATAAATTGTTATTTTGTTTAAAAGGATGCATAAATTTATTTAACTGTCAGATCAATAGCATTCTGTACAAGAAGTAGAGTTAGGGTTTGATTTAAGTCATTTATGTTGTATTATAGAACAAGGAAAGAAGTTGTATTTTCTTTTACTAACAGAACTAGATTCAGATGGGTACACAGGTTTTCTGTATAATTTCTATTCCATAAACTTTACTATAATATTTGAAACTGAGAAAAGAAATTACTAGCTAAAGTATGTAGTAATAGAATGAATAGAAATGTTTTTCTTCCGACAGTTATTACTTCCCAGATGTTATATTATAGAATGTAT
>LPNX010483299.1:583705-606973 GCA_001517045.1 Pseudotsuga menziesii
GCGGTGTGCTGACTCAATATGGGCATGCCATTGCCTATGAGTCCAAGAAGCTAAAAATTCATGAAAAGAATTACGCAACTTATGATTTAGAACTTGCGACTATTATACATGCCTTTAAAATGTGGCGACATCATTTAATAGGTAGAAAATTTATTTTAATGACTGATAATAAAGGACTGAAATATCTTTTAGATCAGCCTAACTTAAATGCAAGACAAGCAAGGTGGTTAGCCTTCTTGAGTGAATATGATTTTGAAATCCAACACATAAAGGGTAAGGAAAATAAGGTGGCTGATGCTTTAAGCAGAAACGCAAAGCTGAACTTTACAGCAGCAATCAGTACTTATGCTTCTGATTTAAATGAACAGCTTAAAGAAGGGCTAAAACAGGATGAAATTTATCAGAAATTACAAGTTACAGCTAAAAAGGAACCTACAGAAAGCTTAATAAAAGGTTATAGTCTAAATGAAGATGGATTTTTATTATTTAAGGATAAACTGTATGTGCCTAATGTGCCTAAGGTTAAGTTGTTAATTTTGGACGAAGTCCATAAAACACCTTACTCAGGACATCCAGGTTACCAAAAGACTGTAACCATGCTAAGAAAAGAATATTTTTGGCCTAATATGAAATCTAAAGTAGCTGAATACATTGCTAGATGTTTGGACTGTCAACAAGTGAAAACCGAACACCAACATCCAGTTGGTTTGCTGCAACCTTTACCTATTCCTAGTTGGAAATGGGAAGTGATTAGCTTAGATTTTATTACTGGATTGCCCAGAAATCAGAATCAAAATGACTCTATTATGGTGGTAGTTGACAAGTTGAGCAAGGAAACACATTTTATTCCTGTCAAAACTACTTACAAGGCTGCCAATATAGATGATATATTCTTAAAGCAAATTTTTCAGTTATATGGAGTACCGAAAGTTATAATTTCAGACATGGATCCTAAATTCACAAGAAATTTTTGTAAGTCCTTGTTTAAATGATTAAATACAACACTGAATTTCAGCACCTCCTTCCATCCTCAAACAGATGGACAGACTAAAAGAGTGAATCAGGTGTTGGAGGATCTATTAAGAATGTATGTTAAAGATCAACCAGGTAAGTGGGAAGACTACTTGCATCTAGCAGATTTTGCATATAATAATAACTATCAGTCATCAGCTAAGTTTAGTCCATTTGAAATTTTATATGGACGTAAATGCAACACTCCTATCTCCTGGAATAATCCAGTAGATAGATTGGTGTTAGGACCATAATTATTGAAGGAAATGGAGATAATTGTAAAACAAGTGCAGGAAAATTTGAAGGTGGCACAGGATCGGCAAAAGAGCCAAGCATATTTGGAAAGAACTCCCAAGGAGTTCCAGGTAGGTGAGCATGTATTTATAAAGGTAAGGCCAAAGAAAATCTCTCTAAGACTGGGGAGTTGTGCAAAGCTAGCACCACGTTACTGTGGTCCATTCGAAATTTTATCTAGAATTGGTCAAGTTGCATAACAGCTAGCATTACCACCTCACTTGAAAGTACATAATGTTTTTCATATCTCTGTTTTGAAAAAGTATGTTCATTATGCTACTCATGTGGTTGATTGGAATGTTGTACAGGTGGAACCAGAAGGAGAAATTCTAGTGGAACAGGACTGTATCCTCGGGAGGAGGGAAATTACTCTACAGAACCGCACCATTGGACAGGTGAAGGTGCAATGGAAGCACCTTAGTCCTGAAGAGGCTACTTGGGAACTGGAAAGTAAGATGTAGGAGGCATACCCGAATCTATTCCAGGAGATTGCAGAGAATGAAGAATAAGTAACATCGAGGACGATGTTACATTTTAAGGGGGTGTATATGTCACATACCCCAATTTTGTAAAATAATGTTAATTGTTTTAATTTGATTTCCTAAGACATTATGTTAAATTTAATGCTAAGTGGGAACTGATGACTCAGCAGAGTCAAAAGAAGTGGAATGTAATTCTGAATATTTTATTATTAATAAATAAAAAGTGGAGACAACAGCATGGAAGAGCTGTTAATAAGAGGTTACTGGTCAAACTGGTGGAAGGAACTAGGTGGAGGGCAAAAGACAAGTGGAAGCATCCTCAAACACTTCCTAGGTTACAGGTGGAAACTTCCCTATAATTGGGGTCATGATCCCACAAGAAAGTGGGATCAGATCAGGTGGCTCAATAAATGACAACTAACCCAAAAACACCTAGGCAATCTTTTAAAAGTACCCAATGAATAGAGTTGAGGTTGCTCAGATATTTTCCAGAGAAGAATCATTCAGGAGGAATGTTATTCACGAAATTCATTGGGGAAAAAAGGAAATCAGTAAGGAAGGTGTTCTGAGAGAAAATATGTAGTAACTTGGTCTGTTACAGCCTGCTAAGTTGGGAGAACTTACTGATAAGTTCAGGGTTGTATTAAGTCTGAAGACTGGTACTTGATTACTGCAGCACCTAGTTCCATCCAGGGAGACCAGAGCAAGCTCGGGGGTCCTGAGGAGTCGCTGTTTGAGTGCTCTCCAGGAATTGGTAGGGAGGAATGGCCTCCCATTGCTGTTGTTGTCCAAGCTCAATAACAGGTTCTGCTATTTAACAGTCTTTGTTTTAAATATCTGTGTACGATTGAATATTATGTTGCAGTTTATGATGTAAATACTTAGAAGGTTTAGTCATGAAAGTGTTCTGAGTTTGTTCAGTAATTAGAATCATTTGATGAGAAATTAAACCCCACCTGCGTTTTTCCTCATCTGGAGTGACCAGACCGTACTCCAGCACAGGGGTGAAATTATAAATAAAGATAGTAGGATGCAATTATAGGATAAATTGTTAGTTTTTTTAAAAGGATGCATAAATTTATTTAACTGTCAGAGCAATAGCATTCTGTACAAGAAGTAGAGTTAGGGTTTGATTTAAGTCATTTATGTTAGATTATAGAACAAGGAAAGAAGTTGTATTTTCTTTTACTAACAGAACTAGATTCAGATGGGTACACAGGTTTTCTGTATAATTTCTATTCCAGAAACTTTATTATAATATTTGAAATTGAGAAAAGAAATTACTAGCTAAAGTATGTAGTAATAGAATGAATAGAAATGTTTTTCTTCCGACAGTTATTACTTCCCATATGTTATATTATAGAATGTATAGAAAACAATCTGTAAATAGCAATAACAAAACTATGAGTTAATTCTATAAGAAAACTAGTTAGTTTATAATCGGCTTACAGCTGTAAATTTATATAGTTTCTGCTTTTATTTTTTTTATCTAGCTGAGCTCGAACGAGATCTATAGATTATCAGACTATTCTTTATAAAAATTTAAATATATATATATATACGAGATAGATCATAGATAGTCTGTACACTGTTTTATTTTATTTTACTAACATCATAATATAATAAGATAAAATAAATATCAAGAGAACTTTTATAAAGTATTTAGCACAGACAGCATAAGAAATAAATAACAGAGTACTATTCTCTATACATTTACAAAATAAACTAGGTATAAATAACTATGAAAGTAATAGTACTCACAAAAAGAATAACCTTTTTAATATAATAGTAACAGTATAATTTCTATTATAATAATAATAATATACTTTATATTATATATATTAGAGGAACATTATTATTGTGTAATTAATGAAATGTTCTTATCTTATTAAAATGCAAACCTAAAATAAAATATAAACACTATGTTCAAAGATTAACTCACAGTAACATAAAAAACTTCATTAAAACCTAAGACTTTCTATTCTGAAGGTCAAAAAATTATTTAATGACCTTTATAAATTCTTGTACAATAAAGTAATCTAATACAAAAGTTAGATACAGAAAACCCTAGCTTTCGGAAATTAAAATAATAAAACAGAGTAAAAACTCTTCTGCAGTAATATACAGGAAAGTAGTGAATAGAGTAACTGTGTGCTCGGTTTATCAAAGTAACCGAACAGTTAACAACTTAAGAATTAACCCAATAATTCTACAGCAGTACTTTTATAAACAAGAGAGGTTTATTCTACAAAAGATACAGTATTTTACTTATTATATTGTTCAATTTAGGGTCGAACCCTTTTTACATTAAAAATATACATCAGGGTTAACAGAATTAAAAGAGTACATTACAGAATACGAACTCGCAACTTCAACAAAATTTAAAGAGCAAGGCCTTTATTGCTCTGTCATTTATATGTACATATACACAGAACCGTAAACGACAAAACTATTAACTGAAGAATCTAACATAGTATTCTCACTCACGGCCGTAAACCAAATCTATAGAGTAAGGCTTCACAGCCTGTACAATGTATATATGTATTTTCTTTTACACTAATCAAAATAAAGGCAAAGAATACAGTCTCGGCCTTAGCCGGAGGTCCCTTTTTTAAAACAAAGGGGTTAACCATCTTAAACAACAGAAAAAGGGTCATTATTTGAACCAAAGAAACCGCGAGGGTTACAGGTCATGAAGACCAACCCTTGACTGTCCCTAAAGGACCAAGAAGGAGGAAGATGCCATGGTAAAACTAGGCTTACCGTAACAGCCAGTCGTCGTGGTCTTACACCATTCATGCTGAGGAGGACAGGTCGACCCTGCAAATGAAGAGGATTTAAGATATTAAAACCTCGAAATAAAATAAAATATTTGTTAAGGCAAACAGTGTTAAAACGATAATGAATAAATTGATGCAGAGCTTCTTACCTCTATACTTGTAACTAGAATACGAACACCCATGAGCAGCAGACTGGCTAGCACCAAGGAGAAGTGCAATCTTCGTCTGCTGCGAAAAGGAGGAAGTTTTTTACCATAAAAGCAACCAACCACGATGGAGAACGATAACTTCAAATACAGCAGCTATTTAGGCTCATTTGCCTCTTCACACTCTATTAAAGACATAACACAAAGATGAAACCCTATGTCAGCAGCCTGGATTCCAAGGGCCAGAACTCTTATGCCAGGCCAAGGAATAGGAACTCTCTACAATTCAAGGGTTCAGAACTGAGCATGCAAATGGAAAAACCCTGAGGAAATAATCACCGAACCACGCTCGAAGCAAACAAACCTTTGGGTTACAGCACTTCTTGCAGTGCTTTGGACAAGCCCACGAGGAGTGTAACCATAAGAAGGTCTACCAGCAGACAGTGCAAGCGATGAAGCAGATAGGGAAGTTTTTTGGCAGAGGGGCCGAAGGCCCGAAGGCAACGAAAGAATGTCGAACTAGGGTTCGAGACAACCCTTTTAACTTGCAAATACTTGGCTGAAAAGATCCCACGTTAACCCTTTAATAATTGGCATGCAGTGGGTAGGAACACTATAGTTCCATGGGCAAGTTTCCAATGATTTGCAACCCGAATCATACCATGGAAAGTTCTACAAGGTTCATCACATCTTTTGTCAACCCACCTGCAATATAAATTCAACCACGAAAACCTGAGAATGAGGTTTGGAAAGTAATATAACGTAGAGCCTTGTCCCTCGTATGACCTAGTATATATATATACATATGGAGGATTATAGTGTTTGTTAATAAGTTATAGAACGAAAGGAATTAATAGTTTATCTTGGCGCGGCCCCTTTTATAACCTATTCTCTATGCTATATATTTACCTTAGTTCATAAATGAAAGTAAAGGGGACAATTGTTTAGAGGTTATAAAACTATGAAAACCAAGTCAAGCTACAAATTGATCTTGATTATGGTTTTATTATTTGACCTTTGTGTTCATCCCTTACATTTTCTTTCTACAATGTAAAGTAACAACTCGATCACTAGTTATAGAATCATTTTATGATAAATAGCTTTTGTTAAGTTAACCCCATTTGCTTGATGGTATAGTTATGAAACTCATAAATTTTATATTTAAGTGTAGTAAGTCTTAAAATGTTCAATAAGCTTAGCATCTAATTATTGACCTTGGATTAGATATAGTTCCCAAGCAACTCAAATCTTTAAAAACTAATGGAAATCTTTAAAGGTGGCTTGTATTAAAGTAGTAAACCCCTTTAAATTTCGAAGTAATGAAAGTGGAAGTTTGTTACATAAACTCCTTATCATTTTACACTTGCAGCAGCCAATTCAATCATGGCGTGAACTAGTAATTATGAACATTTTAAACTAGATCTTTGACTTTATAGTTCTGCCATACTTACTGTGCTAGTAAAGAAATACTTAACGTTGTTTACACTTGCATTTATTATAAACATCAAATGGTTTAGTACTCAGTAGGAATATTAAATCAATCCTTCAAGAAAGGTAACAATTGTCATCAATACCAGTAGAATCAAATCTACTTCCAGAACATCTTAAAAGGAAGAACAGTTTAATGCTTTACCTCGATAAGTTGTGGAATCTGACTAGCATGTATATTCTTCTACTAAATTAAATTTTTTGTGCCAAAATTTTATTGAATACTTTAGAATTTTGATTAGCAGCACCCGAACCTCTTACCTGTAGATCTGTAAGAAAAGGAAAAACTTCTACGTTAGCTCGAAAGCTAAGTAAGCCCAGTTTTTCATGACAGATCCACCTTGTGGTTGCAAGAAGAAAACAAATCAGTAACTGAACAGAAATTGTTCTATAAAGATAAACATAATCAAAAGATAATTCAGATATGAATTCAGTAACATATAATTAATTAAACAATTAGTGACTGCTTTTATTGACATTTTATGCATTTAAAAAAAAAAAAATTGGAAAATTTGGGGTTTTGACAGGAACTAACATTAGCCGTCTAATATCTCCAGATTGCGAGATGCAGTATGCGGAATTTTGACTTTCCGCAGACTTCTTTGCGCAATTTATTTTCCACAATATTCCTTCTACGATGTCGATCTTTTTTTGGAGTCATTCCTGACCGTTGATCTTGCGAATTGTGGGATGCGGGATGTGGAATCGTGTTTTCTAATTTTCAAACTTTTGCAACAGTCTTTCCGCACCGTTGATCTATTTTTGACAGGATTGATATTAGTCGTCCAATCTCCATATTTCGGGATGCGGGATGCCTGACCAAATTTCCTAATTTTTCTCCCCGCAACTTTCCTTCCGCATGCGGCTTGTGGGATGTTTCCTAACCATTGGATCTTGTGCAGGATCAATTCCCACCATTAGATCTTGATCTTTCAAAATTGATCCTCATTCACTTGATATTTTTATTCAATGTCATCATATGTGTGATGCCACATTCCCAACTATACCATGCCATGTCCTGACTACCTTATTCTTTTACTGTATGACTACTTTAGTCTTTTACTGAGTAGTTTCAGCCAGCATATATGCTAGTTATTCCTTCGTCATTTATGAACACCTTTGACATTAATGAAAACTATATACTCAACAATCTCCCGCTTTGGCAGTGATGGTAACGTCTGAACCTCTGAACATTCTCCCCTTTGACAATAATGACAAAGGAACCTTTCTATCTGACAACTCCCCTTGTCAACATTTCTCCCCCTGAGACTGAACTCTTTCCTATTAGTGTTTTTGTAATGGAATTACTCCCATTTTTTGTCTAAGACGCTCAAAAGCTTCTTTAGGTAGTGGTTTGGTAAAAATGTCAGCAATCTATTCTTTAGTGTCAATGTATTCTAATTTGACATTTTTTTGAGAAAGATGTTCTCTTAGATAGTGATACTTGATTGGTATATGTTTTGTCTTGGAATGCATGATAGGATTTTTAGACATATTTATAGTACTAGTGTTATCACAGTTGATCACTATTGGATGTTCATATTTTACAAGTAAATCTTCCAGAGTTTGTCTCATCCAAATAACCTAAGTGCAACATGAGGCGGTAACAATATATTATTCTTTTGCTATAGAAAGTGAAATAGACATTTTTTTTACTTGACCATGATACTAAACAATTTCCCAGAAAAAATGTTGCTCCACTGGTACTTTTCCGATCATCAACACTTCCTGCCCAATCTGCATCAGTAAATGCTTTTAGGTTAAATTCTTGTCCTTTCAAATACCATATAACATACTCCATAGTGCCTTTTAGGTATTTGAAAATCCTTTTTACTGTGGTTACATGTGTTTCCTTGGGATCTGACTGGAATCTAGCTACCAATTTGACAACTTGCATGACATCTGGTCTTGTGGTTGTTACATATAGAAGACTGTCGATCATAGATCTAAACATGGTATGATCTACTTCTAGTGATTCATCATCCTTACTTAACTTGCAACCGGTGACCATTGGAGTACTAACAGGTTTGGAATCTTCGATTTTGAACTTTTTCAACATATCCTTGATGTACTTAGTTTGAGAGATGAAAATTCCTTCGTTTGTTTGGTGAACTTGCAATCCTAGAAAGAAGGTTAATTCACCCAACATTGACATTTCGAATTCTTTCTTCATTTCAGAGGCAAAATCTACACTTAGGATTTGAATATTTCTTCCAAATATGATATCATCCACATAGACAACGACAATGATCATGTTTTTATCTTTGATTTTTAGATAAAGATTACTTTCAGTGGCTCCTCTTTTAAAACCTTGCTGTTTTAAGTATCTATCTAGTCTTGAAAACCATGATCTTGGAACTTGTTTAAGACCATAGAGAGCCTTCTTTAGTTTGCATACATAGTCATTGTTCTCTGACAGAAGAAACCTTCAGGTTTTTCAACATATACTTCTTCTTCTAAATTGCCATTTAGAAATGCAAACTTAACATCTATCTGATATACCTTGAAGTTTTTATGGCATGAGAGTGCTAAAAACATTCTGATTGCTTCAACTCGAGCTACAGGAACATAAGTTTATTCAAAGTCAATACCTTCTACTTGGGCATAACCCTTACACACCAATCTTGCTTTGTTCCTTATTACTTTACCATCTCGATTGAATTTGTTTATAAAAATCCATTTGGTTCCTACAATGTTCTTATCTTTAGGTCTTTGGACAAGTTCCCAGGTCTCATTTTTTTCAACTTGATCTAGTTCTTCATTCATGGCTTTGACCCATTCATCACTTTTGCTAGCTTCTGTGAATTTCTTGGGTTCTACTATGGATAGTAGGGCTTGTTCAACAGCTGTTAGTTGTCTTCTTTTTTTTACTCCAGCATTTTTATCACCCATGATCTGTGATTCTAGATGATCCTTTTGTGTCCTTCTAGATGGATTTTTAGTGTCAGGTCTAAGGAAGTCTTATTCATCTTCCTGTGTATCTTCCTCCTCTTTGTCTTCTTCTTCGTTATGAGTACTCTTGTCTCTCTGCAGTTCTTATGTCTTGTTATCACTTGTATTAATATCTTCAGGATCTTCTTCTTTCCTTGGCTTTACATCAGCACTCTCTACAATTTTATGTATCTTTTTATTGAAGCATCTATATGCCTTTTTGGTGGATGAATATCCCAGAAATATTCCTTCATCAGTCCTAGAGTCAAACTTTCCAAGGTCATCCTTGTTTCTTTTGCTATAACATTTACTGCCAAATACTTTAAAATATCTCATTGATGCTGGTCTTCCATACCATAATTCATAGGGAGACTTATCCTTCTTAACTCTGAGTTGTGCTCTGTTAAGTGTGTAGACAGTTGTGTATACAACTTCTCTCCAAAAATAATCTAATAATTTTTCTTCATTAAGCATTGTTCTAGCAGCTTCTTGGACTGATCTATTTTTTCTTTCAACAACCCCATTCTATTGTGGAGTTTTTGTAGCTGAAAATTGTCTCTTAATTCCATGATCTTCACAGAATTCATTGAATTTATTGGAAGTAAATTATCCCCCATTATCTGATCTAAGACACTTGATTTTCATACCAGACTCATTTTCAGCCATTGCTTTGAAGATCTTAAATTTTTCGAAGGCTTCTGATTTTTCCTTGAGAAAGTCCACCCAGGTCATCCTTGTGTAATCATCAATGAGCAACATGAAATAGTGATCTCCTTGCAGAATTTTAGTTCTGGTTGGTCCACACATATCTGTGTGTACTATTTCCAGAGGATGTGAGGTCATCATATGTTCCTTAGTCTTGAAACCGACTCTGGTTTGCTTCCCATGTTGACAATGTTTGCATAATGCGTTTAGAGGAGCTACATCTTTTTACAGATCTCTTACAGCTTCTTTTGCACTTATTTTGGCAAGGGTGTCGAAACTTAGGTGTCCCAACCTTTTGTGCCACAACCAACTTTCATCTATCATGCTTAAATAGATTTGGTTTTCATTTTCCAAGATGTATACATTGTTTGCATTTCTCATGGCAATGCCAACTATATTCCCTGATTTCTTATTTTTTATTTCACATTTTTCTGAGTCAAAGATGAAAATGTAACCTTGGTCGCATGTTTGACTTACACTGAGAAGATTAGGCTTGAGGTTTTCAACTAGCAGGACGTTTTTTGCTTTGATCTTGCTGTTGACAACAACTGTTCCTTTGCCAATTATTTTAGAAGATAGACTATCTCCAAAAGTGACTTTTCCTTTATTATCCTTTAGTGTAATGAATTTGCTTGAATCGCTGGTCATATGTTTTGAGCAACCACTGTCCAAGTGCCATAGGTTTTGGATTTCGGTTGCACATAGAGAAATCATGGAACTCTCATTTTCTTCCTTTTCTCTTCAATATTTCTTTTAATTCGTACTCTGAGATTGAGTTGCAATAGTATTCCTTGTAGGAGCTTTTAGTTTACAATCCCTTGCAATATGCCCATAGTTATTACAATTATAGAATTCTATGTCATATTGTTGGAGTAGTGAAAACATATTCTTATTTCCCTTTGTCTTAATGCTTGATGGCAGTTTCTTGTATTCAGATTACTTTCTTTTAGTTCTGCAATTTAAAGCTTTATGACCAAAATTATTACAAGAATAGCAGTAACGTAAAAAGATCTGTAGATATCTATTTGGTCTTTTGGGTGCTACATTATTTCTGCTTTTATCTTGAGAAATTAAGCCAACTTTCTTGTTTACTTCTCTTTTTGTTGGAATCTTCAGTATTTTAGCATAAATTTTTTTACCTCCTTTTTTATTGGTGACATGAAAATTTTCTGGCTTCTTTTATTTAACAAACCCCAAACCAGACTTATCATTTGATGGTTTTTGGCTACTTAGAATGTCATCTAGAATCCTTGAGTTGTTCTCAAACTTTGATTTGATGGATCCTTCATCAAGCTTTCTCTTGAATTGTGTGATCTCCTTTGCAAGTTTTTCATACTCATGTATTCTTTGTTTGAGTTGAAGGTTCAGATCCTTTTCAAGTTTTTGGGATTCTAGAAGTTGGGATTCCAACTGACTGATGATAATATTCGATTGTTTGTTCTTCTTTCTTCTTTTGTCAAGTTCATCTCTTAGGTCCACTTCTCCCTCTACATCTGAGTCACTATTTGAGTTTTGAGTGTCTAGACCCATAAATAAGACTGCAGTTTCTTCAGCTTCACTTTCATCTGAATCTTCACTGTCTTCCATGGTGTAAACAATTTTCTTGTTCCCATAGGGTTTTTCCTTGCTTCCTGGTTTACCTCTTCTAAATTTTGAAGTTTCTTTTTCTTCATTCTCATCTTGTTTAGTGTAGGTGCATTTGGAGGCAAAATGTACAATCTTTCCACAATTAAAACACTTTAAAGGTAATTTTCCCTTGTACTTTCCTCTCCCTTTCTCAAGTTTACTGATGAAAAGAGCTTCCTCATCATTTGAATTTTATGACTGATTTTTTAAAGTGGACTTAAAAGTTGCTTCCTTTCTTGAAGATCCATTTTGTCATGTTCTCATTTCATATGCAGTGAGAATTCCATGTAGCTCATCCATTGTCATATTTTTAAGATCGTCTCGTTATTTTAAGGTGGATACTTTTGGGTTATACCTAATTGGTAATGTTCTTAGTACTTTACTTACCACTACCTTTTCTTTTAGTTTTCCTCCAAGCCCTCTGATCGCATTAACAACTTCATCAACGCGAAGAAGTTATTCACCAATATTCTCTTCTTCTTTCATGTTAAGGCTTTCAAACTGACTTCTATATGTTTGAAGTTTGGATTCTTTGACTTTAGATTCTCCTTCATAGATTAGTTTTAATTTATCCCAAGCTTGTTTGGCAGATGTGCATTGCATAAATTTAGTAAATACTGATTGTGTTAAGCCACTTAAGATTGTGTTTAGGGCTTTGGTGTTTCCTTCATATTGACCTAGTTCTACTATGTCTATAGGGTACTGATTTCCTATGTTATGATCTGTTTCAGTTGCAGCCCAAACCTTCCACCCCAGTTACATCAGATGACATCTCATTCTAACACTCTAGTACGCATAATTCTCTCTGGTAAATAGTGTAGGTTTGTTAGTGGACAACCCTTCTTGTTCATCCATTGTGTTCTTTTAATGGGATCTTCCTTCCAATGGTTAAGCTGTTGCGAAGGAATCTGCTCTAATACCAATTGTTGGTTTATCCCACAATACTGAGAGAGGGGGTGAATCAGTATTGACCTTTTTAAAACTAAAACACAAAATAATCAACAATCATAACACAGATTTTATGGTGGAAACCTCAAAGAGAAAACCACCAACTCATACTCATTAATAATATGAATTTACAAAATTGTTTTATCTGCTACAACAGAAGGGATGTAAGATACACCCTAGGTTTTTCCTGCAGCTACAAACTGGAATGCTACAAAACCCCTTATGGTTTTCTGTCTATTTTAATAGAAAAGGATGCTATGACACCCTGTTCTCCAGCTACGACTAGAAGGATGCTCCGACCCCCCTACAGAACTGTGGTCTGCCCTGTCACCTCCCTACCACCCTAATATGATTTTATTCAAACTGTAGAATAGTTGTAAGCTATTTACTATGGACTCTATTAAACTTATTAACAGAGACACTTCATTTAGAACACAAAAATTCATTTAAATACCTAGTACCTTCATCATTTCAACGAAACTCTTCATTGCTGCGTCTTTTCGATTTGGGTCGTGATTGTTTGTTTAAAAACACACCCAAATAACTCTTACCTCTTCAATTTGTCACATTCCTTCACCAAATGTTGATGTTTCATTCCTCCCTCATCCTCAGATCACAATTTCGCAGTCCTGTTTATCGTTCTTTGATATTTCCGTAATGCAAAAATCTTTCTGCAATGATATTTACCAGTTTTAATCAAAGTCGTTGATCCTACTATGAAGCATGATCTGGACAATAGATCTATTCTACATATTTCCTCCTTGAAATCCCTTTCTGTATCAAAATTACCTCACAACAATTTCTGACCGTTGATCTTCGTCGGGCTTTTTCTTGACCATCGATCTCCAGTTTGCGAGATGCGAGATGCGGGATGTCAATGATCCTTTTTATCCTTTTCACAAAATTCTTTCCCCAACCATCTTTCCACAGCACCAGTTCCGCACCACTGATCTTGATTTAGTGGAGCTAACGTCAGCCGTCCGATCTCTCCAGATTGCAGGATGCAGGATTTCAACTTTTCACAAACTTCTTTCCGCAATATTCCTTCTGCACCATTGATATTTTGTGGATTCATTCCTAACCGTTGATCTTGCGGATTGCAGGATGCAGGATGCGGAATCGCATTTTTCGATTTTTGGACTTCCGCAATATTCTTTTCTGCAATGGTCTTTTCGCACCGCTGATATATTTTTGGCAGGATTGATCTCAACCGTCCAATCTCCAGATTCTGGGATGCGAGATGCGGGATGCAGGATGCCCGACCAACTTTCCTAAGTTGTCTCCCCACAACTTTCCTTCTGCATGCGGCTTGCGGTATGTTTCCTAACCGTTGGATCTTGTGCAAGATCAATGCCCACCATTCGATCTTGGTCTTTCAAAACTGATCCTCATTTACTTGATCTTTTTATTCCATGTCATCATATGTGTCATGCCACATGCCCAACTATGCCATGCCATGTCATGACTACCTTAGTATTTTACTGTATGACTACTTTAGTCTTTTACTAAGTAGGTTCAGCCATCATATACACTAGTTATTCCTTTGTCATTTGTGAACACCTTTGACATCAATGACAACTATATACTCAACATATTCTTGTCGAGGATGGAACATCAAAATGTTTATCTACCACAAACAGGGCTTGGGAGTGATCAATGGGGTGCCTAGTAGGGAATTGTCTAGCATATCATATAACAACGATGAAAATATACATGAGGTAGGTGGAACTATGTGTGTGGATTCAATAAGACGATGCAAGGAGAAATTATTGTGGATGATAAGGGATGTTATGTCTCCTTTTTATAGGTGGCGAAACTGTGATGGGGTGGTGGTTCGCATGGTAAGTATTGGATATAAAATTATACATCAAGGATCTGGGTATGGGATATGGATATTCATGATGGCCCTTGCACAAGTTGGAGATAATGGTTTAGGGAATCAAAGGTGCGATAACTAGATAATGATGAAAGATCTATTATGTAGGTGGGACAACTAGGATGCAGTAGAGTTGGGATGGTTGATGTTTCCATGATGTCACATGGACTGAGGTTGAATGCTTGCAGCTTCACATGAATGATCCTCAATTTGATGGAAAAGATGGTTGTACTAATGTGTTGGAAGACTGACAAGCGTTGAGTAATGTTGCGAGGCTCTCCCTTCCAAAATGGTACTGACTAACTTGAAACTAATATAAACTATAGAAACTGAACTAAAACCTAGAAAAAAACATAATTGATCTGAGAATAAAAAGAAACAAACTCTAACTCCTTACTAGCTCACTCTTGCAAGCAAGAGTTGTTGGAGATGAGACGAGTGAGCCTCCTCATCACAAGGAACATGGGTGACCCGTCTCCATCTCATTGTTTTCATATCTATGTTGGTGTGCAGTTTCCTTAATGCTCATGGAAAAGGATCCTGTGACATCCCCCTCGACTAATGAGTTGCCTCACCATGAGACGTGTGTTCTTAATTTTGACATCGCCCCCCTTTGACATGTAATTAATTTCTATGAATACTATAGACATTGCACTTTTTATATTCAAATATTGCATATTTCGAAATGAAAAATGCACTTTTCAAATTAAAATTCACATTTTTTGAATTGAAAGTCACACTTTTTGAATTGGAATTCACACTTTCATAATAATAAAAGTGCATTTTTGGAATTAAAAAGTGCACTTTTATGGTTCAGAAGTAATCAAAAAACACTATTGGAATGGAAAAACACACTTTTCAAATCCAATATTCTCACTTTCATAACACATTTTTTTCACTTTAGAGTGGTTGATATTAACACTTTGAAAGGCTAAATTCACGCTTTTTAAGTTCAGATTTTGCCTAAAAAGTCCAAATTTAATGAAATAAGCATTTTTTTAAATAAATGAATAAATGTCACTTATGTAAAGCACAAAAGTTAAGTTTTCAATTTCATAATTGTACTTCTTAAAATTTTAGAGTCGTATTGACCATTTAACTTTGGATTGGAAATTGAAATTCTTTGTATTTTAGAGCTTTGAGAATTTTAATTCATAAATACATATAGACACCTTTCAAATTTATTATTACTCAATCATAAATTCTATCATAATTATTATTACTCAATTACAAAATATAATTATGAACCCCCAAAACATTGTAAATTTTAATGAGCAAATTCTATTGTTTAACCTACCAAGAAAAAAATCCTTAAATTCAAAATCCTATGTATTTTAACTTCTAAATATTTTATCAAACTAAAATTTCCTTTAAGGAAATTCATATTTTGCAATTAAATTTATTGCATTTGAGAAGAAAAGGTAAACCATTTTCATCCACAAAAAAGATTTATGTACTTTGCATAATACTTAAATATGCGGAAATTGTAATCTAGTCATTCAACCTTGCATTGAGAATTGTAATTCTTCAAATTTTAGAAATCTCAATTGGAAAATTCTAGTGTGTGATCTTCAAAAATAATTCCATAAAGTCAGAGGCCTAATTATTTTTACTTCGAAATATTTATCTAACTAAATCCTTGTCCACGCAGATACTTAAGCATGCACAAATTGTAATATAGCCACTTACCTTGCATTGAGAATTGCAATTCTTCAGATTTTAGAGTGATATTGACCACTTAACTTTGCATTGGGAATTGTAATTATTCAGAAATTAGAAATTTCAATGAGAAAATTCTATTGTTTGACCTTCCGAAAAGAATTCCTTTAAATCGTAGTCCTTATGTTTAATTTAAATATTTGTCTAATTAAATTTCCATCCACATAGATACATAATTATGCACAAATTGTAATCTAGCCACTTCAGTTTCCATTGGGAATTAAAATTCTTCATATTTTAAAGTGAGATGAATAATAACATACTATTTCAGCTCGTTTTTAATATCATGAAGAAACTTGCATTCATTTCAATAACATGAAAACATTTGCATTGATTTCAATGTTTCTACAATGGAATAAATATATTTCAATGTAATGTTTTCAATGTTATCTTGCTCATTGCATTACCTATAACATTATAAATATTTTATTAGGAAACAAGGCCATAGTCCATGTGAGAATGACATATAATTTAAGTAATTTTGGGATGCCAACATATCAATTATAGTGCGTGATTAACTTAGGTATAGGTTATTAATATCCACACAAATTATCAACAATATTATTCATTTTGATGTGTTATTTAACAATGAATGGAGAGCACTTAGGTACAATTTTTTGTCACAAAAACATAACATGAAGAAATTTTCAAAAAAAAAAAAATATATNAGGCTTACATAAAGAAAGTCCTTAATACTTTCATTTTCTGCATTTCTTCTTGTCATTGTCTTTCGCTGAATAATATCGTGATTCATTTCTTACATCTTTACATATACATTTTTTAAAAAAATCCAAATTTTCTATAGAGATTTTTTCCTACTGTCTCGTTCCTCCTTAACCAATGTTCTTGGAGTCATGAGTAATGCACTCTTCGAAAGAGCATCATCATCTTCGTGTAGTGATCTGTATACATGTAGAAAGGAGATTAAAGAAAACCTTCATATTTGTCTTTTAATTTCCGCCAATAAATCTTGTAGATATGTATCTTTTATCTGTACTCTATCATTTTCCCATTCTATGACAATTTTTTAGTCCCCAAAGATCTGAAGATTCAGGATATTCCCTAAGAGAGCTACCTTTAGAACTACCCAAATTGTTGTTAATTCTGCCTTGTTATTTGAGCAATGTCCGAGACCATATTTAATTGAAATATGCTTCTTTTCGGATATGTAGAGAACTGCTCCAGATCCCCCCAATAGTGGATTCCTTTGCTTGCTCCATCAAAGAAATCCCATGGGATTCTTTTTTCTATACTTGGATTTTTTATTAATCTCGTCCTTTTCTGTTTACCCTCCATTTTATGCTCCCTTGACCACTGCACAATCATTTAATTGGTTATTTCAAATGGAATTTTCCGATCCAGAAATATGGTTGTGTTCCTTTCCCACCAAATTCCATAGATATATAGTGAGGGAAAGTTATCGTAGTTTTGTACCACGGGGTCTGTCCACCATCTCCTATAGCAATTTATCAGAGATGTGTCTCTTGGTGTGTTTGTTCCGCTCAGATGCCGTGTAGTCGCACTCCAAAATGCTCCTGCATAGGTTCAAGAAACAAATAAGTGGTTAGAAGATTCACAATTTAATTGATAGAGCACACACCAACTTCGGCCTTCCCATCCATGTTTTATCAAATTTTCCTAGGTTAGCAATTTGTTGTTTGGGGCTATCCAGAGAATGATCTTAGCTTATTGATTTCCAAACAGTGTGCCACCACCATTCCTTTTCTCCAGTGAAGGTTTCTAAAGCTTGTATTTTGTATCCCATTCTAGTTACATATTCCCTTGTAGAACTATTTTTCATACATACCATCTTGTCTGGAACATTTTCTTTTAGCGTGATAAAGTTGGATTTTAGTAGGCTTACCAATTTTGACCACTCGAGTGCGGCTTCATTTGATAGGCCTAAGGTGTGGGTGGTTTTCCATTCCTCTTCAGGTGGGGAAGTATTCTTGGCATCATATAGTGTTTTTATATTTTGTGTTTGTAACAGAGTAATTGTGTTGGAAGACATGGTGTATTCTCTGTCGGCCCCAACCCATGGATCCTCCCCTATTCACACCATTTTTGTGTCACCAATCAACCAGGTCATCCATTTTCCTATTAAAGGGAAGGCAAGTACCATTGCTTTCCACCCCACTAAACCTCCCTTGTGAGTTTTTTCTCGAGTTCGGTACCATTCAATGATTGACAAGTTTGGACAATATTTTGAAGTCATCGTTTTTCACCAAGGAGAGTTGGGGTTTTCTTTCAATCTCCATAGATATGTTGTTGCAAGATCTTGGAAAAATAGGTAAGGGTTCTTTACTCCCCATCGTCCTAGCTCCTTGATATTTTCCACTGTTTTCCATTTCACCAGAGGTATGCCCTCTTTTTTTTGCTTGTTGTCCATAGAAAGGTAAAGCATTTATTTCCAATATTTGTTAAAATACATTTTGGGATATAATCCATTGAGGCCCAATATATCGAAATGCTTTGCAGGACCACTTTTAAAAGGGTCAATCATCCACATATAGAAAGATATTTGTTGGCCCAACATGAGATTTGTGATTCTATATTCTTGTAAATCCATGTCGAGTCCTTGAATGAATATGCATTGGGCTTGGGGAAAAAACCAGATATTTGAATCCCTCATCCAAAGGACATAGGTGGAACTCTATCTTTGTCATAATTCCTTGTTGAAACTCTTCAGGATCTCTATTTAACACAAGACTTGACTTGTCCATGTTTATTAACATCCTTGTATCCTTTTTATATAATGATAAGAATTGTGCTAGATATTGCATATTTTCCATTGTTCCTTCTCCTAATAAAAGGGAATCATCCACAAAAATAATGTGTGTCAATTCTACAATCGTAGAAACTTTGACCCCCTTATATAATCCCTCAATTTTATCTTGATGAACTAATTTACTTAAAGCTTCTGCTACAAGTAAGAATAGGAAAGGATATAGTGGACATCCCTGTCTTAGACCTCTCGTAGGCCTTAAAAAGGATGAAGGAGAGCCATTTATTAAAAACTCAAAGGAGGACAAGGTCACACAACTCATAATCCAATTCACCAGTTCCAATGAGAATCTCATCTAAATGAGAAGAAGACGAAGGAAGGTCTAATTTAACTTGTCATAAGCTTTTGACAGATCAAATTTTAGAGCGAAGGTCTTTTTCTTTGTCTTTTGTATCATGTGTATTGCTTCTTAGGCTAGGGAAACTGCATCATGAATCTGTCTATTGAACAAAAAACAAAATTATTCTTCAGAGATGATCTAACTAAGGATCGGCTTCAACCTTTGTGCAATAAGTTTTGCAATTAATTTGTAAATCATATTGCAACAATAAATCGGTCTAAAATCCTCAAATTCGGTTGGTCTTTGTTTCTTTAGGATTAAAGCTAAGAAGGTTGAATTCATTGCACCCAATACCTTACCCGAACGTTGGGATTCTCGAAATACTTTTAGAATGTCTTCTTTTATCAAATCATAGAAACCCAGGAAGAATTCAAGTGTAAATCCGTCAAGGCCTGGGATCTTACTTTTTTGAAAGGAATGTAATATATTGTTGAGTTCTTCTTCCGAAAATTCTTGGTTTAGAGAGTCATTCATATCACTTGAGATGGATCTTGGGAATAGTCTTAATACCTATAGAATTTCTAAGATCGAACAACCCTCCATTTCATTGAAAAGGGATTTAAAATAGGAGACACCAACTTCACATTTCTCTTTGAAGGATCTAACACTGATTCCTTGTTCATTATTGATCTCTGTAATGGTATTCACACTTTTCCTATGTGAACGTATATGTGGAAGACTTTTGTATTGTTGTCTCCCTTATTTATCCAGATTTCCCTGCTCTTTAGTGTCCATAGTTTTTCTTCTTTGTCCAGTAGTGTTGTTCGATGTATTTTCATCTCTTTTAACTTATTTAGTTCCTCTTTAGAAAAAATCTCAGCATCATTTTCCTTATACATTATTTTAATGCCTTCTTCTACCTCTTTAAGTTCATTCTTTTGTTTGTCTCAGTGTTTCCTTTCCCATTCTTTGGAGACATTTTTACCTGAGCCAAATTGTCCATCATTTGTTTCATGAAAGTTTCAAAAGATTCGGTTGTTAATGGAGACCAATTGACCTCTACTAGTTTTTTACAGTCTTCCTCCTTGAGCCAGGATGGATTAAACTTGAAAGGAGATGTTGGTTTCTGTTCCTGTAAGCATATTGATAATATAACAGGACGGTGATCAGATATCCCTCCTTCTTCGACCCATGATGAAATCGTATGAGGATTTGTGAAAAGGTTCTATGAAATAAGAAATCTATCCAGTATTTTTGAGATTCCATTGTCCCCACTTCTCCTATTCCTCCAAGTAGGTTCCAGTTTTATTGGTTGAACATCAACTAGGCCTTTTAAATCAAAAAGAGATTTGAAGAAGTTACTAAGAAAGTCTAGCCAAGCTAGTTTCCCCCATACTTCTCTTTCTAAAATCATTAAGTGGAGGTCTCCTCCAATTACGATATTTTTGTCTTCCCATAGCCTGTTGGAAGCAAGATTGTCCCAATAAACCCTTCGATTATGAAACGACCCAATATATTTAAAAATGCATAGGGAATTCTTGTGTTACTATTCTCAAGAATTTTTTTAATCACATTTCCATGCTTTCTAGAGTCGGTATCTTTCATTGCAGGGCTCCAAGACGTGATTAATCCTCCTAAGTGTCCTTCTGCACTAACGTGGGAAAGGACCAGTCTTTTAAGAATGGCTCTAGAATTTCCTAGTATTTTTTACCTTTTGTCATTATTTCGTGTAAGAGGATTACCAAAGGATTTAATTTGAAAATCATCCTCTTGAGAGCATTTATTTTGGGGGTTCCCCATAACCCCTGTACATTAAAAGTCAGATGCAACATTATTTAACCCTAGGTAGGGATTTACCCGCTCTAAGGACCCCTTTGATGGTTGCTTGTTTTCCATGTTTTATATCGATCATTGCTTGATTCTTTGCTTTATATAATAGGGACTTTATTCCTAGTCACACTTTATGCAAGGTATATGCTTTTAACCCTCTAGTTATCGCCTCTTCATTCCTACCCATTGAGGCAGCCCTATCCCTAGTGTTATAAACTTTTGTGAATGCCCTGTTCGAGGTAATTTTTGTTGTCCTTGAGCTAGGATAGGTGTATGAAACTTTTTTTTGGACATCTCTTTCTTGGGAGAAGAACCCGGGGAAGGTTGGTTCCTGAGAAAAGGGCATTCCCTTTTTCCAGTGAAACAATCATCGTAGAATTAAAAATAGGGGGGACTTCAAAAGGGAAAAACGCACTTACCAATCGGCGAGGTTGATGCATTGTTTGCTAACTTACATGGTTCTACATTATAACCGTGTTCCTCTGTTGCATCTGTTTCTTCTGTTATTATCACATCCCCTTCCATTGCCACCTTTTGTGTCTCTCCCGATGGATTTTTTACCCTGATTTCCTTCGAGGCTAGACATTTGGAACATGGATTGGGAAATCACAAATAATGTGTCCCACTTACCTGCATGCAAAACACCTAAAGGGTATTTTCCAGTAGTCCAGTTTCTGATTCCTTATGTTGCCATGCATTTCTAGTTTGATTTCTTCGTAAAGGCCATCGCATAAGTCCAATTCTACCAATATTTTTGCACATCGTCTGTCCACCTTTGTGTCCCAATTTTATTCCAAGGAAATAAATTTCCCAGTTTATTCCCCAGTTGCTTTCAACATTGGTTCCTGCCAAAACATCATAGGAAAACGAGGCAGAATAGACCATATCTGTTACATATTTTGTGATTCTCTTTTTGCATCAAAATCCGCCTACCATTGTTTTAAAATTAAACCTAAGAGTCCCCATCTCCAAGGTCTCCCCAGTAATTTTTGTTTGTCCAATTCTGATGGACCCTGAATAGAATCCATCCTTACGACATGATGTGAAAGGTGGGAAGTTGGTTCAAAAACGGTCCCCAATTGTGCTCCATCCAACTTCACGGCGAGGATTCCTCGACGTGTTTCCCACATAATCTTCCAACTAGAGATGTTTTCAGATAATCGGGAACTTCTTCAATACCAATTTCCTTCCCAACCACCAAAATAATGGGTTTCTTCCTTGGTTTGGCCCCTTTACTGCGCTTAGATTTTGCTTATGGGGCATGATTTGGTGTACCAGACTCATCATTCTTCATCAAGGGAATTAATGGTGGGCTATCAGTTTCCTTCGTGCGACAAGTATTTTCTTCCTCATTCACTCTTGTAATGATTTTATGTCCCATTAACTCCTCATCCATAACAAAGATTATTTTCGCAGGGGATGGACTATCATAGTCCACCTCATCCAGTTCTATCCTTTGTCACTTCCACGCGAACAAAATTTGAGCAAGAGAAAGATTGTGTATTTCTTTTTTTGAATGTTGGCGCTAAAACCCAAAAAAAATCCTAGAGGAAAACAAAAATCAAAGAAATGCGTCATTTTGGACTGCTCCTTCATCCTTCGGACTTTTACTAGGTCGCAGAAATCCATGGATCCCATATATATATATATATATATATATATATAGAGAGAGAGAGAGAGAGAGAGAGAGAGTCAATTCTTGTGGTGATTCGATGAATTTGATCAGTTGGATAAAGGGCGTTCAAACTTGTCGGAATATTAGACTTGAAAATATTATTTCTTCTATCAGGGATGTGATTGATACTTATGCTTCTTTCAGTTGCCAACATGCATACAAGGAAAACAACAGGCAAGCGAACAAGGCCTCAAAGGCGGATCTCCATCTGGAGGTGGGTAGGTGGAAGATTAGAGATTCCTTAGATGGTACTGTTCAGGAGTATTATCATCGCCAATTTATAGAGGGTGCTGATTTATAAGTATATTGACTCATTATTCTGTTTTATATTTACTCCGGGCAGTTTTATACTACTTCCAGTATATGGTATTCTCACAGGTTATCATGGACAGTATTCAGTTTTTTTTGAGGTGGTTTGATGGACTTATGGTCTAGATATTGGACCAATCAGCATATCACAGACTTGGTACATCGATGGTTGGGTATGGTTTTGATTTTTTGATGGCTCTTTGGTACATTTTCAGACTAATTTACAGTATGTTGAACATGTTATATATTTGAGAGGCTATTCTCAGAGACTTCTATTTGCTACTTTTTATGCATATATATCTAAAAATACACAAACTTTGTATATTCAGAATGTAATTTTGTTCTCAAAAGATGATATAAAATTACGCTTTTTTCCAAGGAAT